>PVLC010000871.1:0-66407 GCA_004027655.1 Graphiurus murinus
GCGGTACTGGGGATTGAACTCAGGGGCATTCTACCTCCGAGCTATACCCCCAGCCCTATTTTTTATTCTTTATTTTGAAACAGGGTCTCACTAAGTTGCGGAGTACCTCACTAGGTAGCTGAGGCTGGCCGCGAACCCGGATCCTCCGGTCTCAGCCTCCCGAATGCTGGGATTACAAGCGTGCGCCACCACGCCCGGCTTCCAAGTTCTTTTTATATTCAAATAAATTACACTGCATTAGTTCCAGAGATTCCTTCAATCTAGTTTAGATATCTGCAGTGCTACCCACCATAAGGCGCTTTAGAATCTCAATTGTAATATATTGTTAGGCACTCACTCACCTAACCCTCCAGTGATCCCTACATAATAAAACGGATGGACACCTTATTCTGCATGCTATCAGAAAACCTTTTTGTCTTTCTCTCCAATTTTCTTCTTCTACAATTTAATATAAATTTTAAAAATGGTTGCTTGTGTCCTCAGGCAAGCCAATATGTAGTGCATTTGCCTATTTCTGTTTGTAATTATCCATGCATTTATATATTTGGCTGGAGACCAGGGTACCTTTATTTTGAAATCTTGGCATTCTATCTGTGGCTTCCATGGAACCAACTCAGCCATTCTTTGCTTTGAAGAAAATCTTACCTCATTACATGCTGCCCAGGATGGCCTCGAGGGCTGTGGTACCCCTCTGCTAGCTACGAATGTGCTTTAACATGGGTCTTGCTAACGCGATTTCAGGTGAGGTGTGGACAGGATCTAATTAGTTGTAAATCTATAAGTGCTTGAATAGGGGCTAGCGTGAAACTCTAATCCCAGAAAGCTGCCTCGTAATGAATTCCCATTAGCCATGGAGTTAAGGGAGAGTCATGAACTTGAAGGGTGAAGCAATCCCTGAGATTTAGCCCGTTAGATTTCCATCATGTTTCCGTCATGACAAAGCTCTGCTTTGCCAGGGAGTCCTGTTTTTGCTCATGATGGACAGCTCTTAGGAGAAAGATTGCAACCACAAGCAGCGCTGAAAAACTGAAAATTTAGCACTACCTTCCATGACCATCCTCTATACATAGCTAATTTATTTCTTGTATTTAATCATAATTTAGATTATATAGTGATTAGGGATTATAGGCTGCTTTACCCAGGCTTTATCTCTTAGAATTTTTTAAGCCTTCCATTCAGCAAGTGGAAAAGAAATCTAAATAACCAAGAAAACAAATCAAAGCTCAGTATCCAATGAGATTAATTTTTACCTCTTATTCAGAGTCATTACCATTGGATATATAATGGCAAACTGGAAGAAAAGCACTGCTTTTCAGGGGCCTTATATTCTAACAGACAATGCAGGCAATTAATAGACAGGCATAAACTAGAACATGAAGTCTAGTGTTATGATGAAGAATGTCAGAAAGAGAAAAGAGAAGGAGGTGCTGTTTTACGGAGGAAAAAGCCACTTCTTCATAGTGTATGCATGTTTATATATATATATATTTTTCCCATTTAGCTCTTTTATTGGACATCATTTACAGAATTACAGGTTGTGAATTGCATACATCTCGAAGGTACAGTTTGGTGAGTTTTGACCAATGTGTATACCCATGCTGCCTGCACCTCTCTCAATGTGCAGAACATCTGTATTACCAGAGAAAGACCACTCCTGCAGAAAGACCACTCCTGCCTTTCCCCTTCAGGCCTGTCATCTGATAGTTCTCTCATCATGGATTAGTTTTGCTTGATTTACAATTTTGTATAAGTGGAATCACTCTATTTGTGGCATGAATTCTTTCATTCCTCTTAGTTTTGTTGTTGTTGTTGTTGTTTTTGTTTTTGTTTTTTTTCTTTTTTCTTTTTGGTACTGGATATTGAACTAAGAGGTATTCTATCTCTGAAGTATATATTTAATTTTGTTTTTTAATTTGAAACAGGGTATTGCTAAGTTGCTGAGGGTCTTGCTAAGTTGCTGAGGCTGGCTTTAAACCCACAGTCCTCCTGTCTCAGCCTCCCAGGTACTGGGATTACAGGCAAGTGCCACCATGCCTGGCTGGGTTGTTTTTGTTTTGTTTTGTTGTGTTTCTCTATAACAATCACTCCTTTTTATTGTGTTCTGTTGGTTGACTGACCCACGATTTGTTGATAGAGCCCGTGGACATTTGGATTGTTTCCAGTGTTTGGCCACTGTACTTAAAGCTGTTAAGAAACATTTTTGTAAGAGATTTTTTGAATGTCTATATACTTATGTTTCTCTTGGGTAGATACGAAAGGGTAGATGTTTGCCTTTGCAATAAACTTTCATACTAGTTTCCAAAGAAATTTTACTATTTTTTCTACCCACCAGCAAGGCAGAAGCCTTGTTTTTTTCTTATCCTAGTCAACATTTGGTGTCGTCAGTCTTTTGCATTTTAGCCTTCTGTGTGGGTGTGTAATGGCATCTCCTGTGGTTTGATTTGCGTTTCCATCATGACTAATGATGGTGAGCACTGTTTCATGTGCTTATTGGCCATTCATCGGTAGTCCTTTGTGAAGTAAGTGCCTATTCAAGTCTTTCACCGATATTTTAAATTGAGTTGTTTGTCTCTTTATTGTTGAATTGTAGGAATCAGATAGAAGTCCTTTGTCAGATATATGTATTGCAGGATATTTTCTTCTTTTCCTATGATGTCTTTCAAAGAGCAAAAGTTTAAATTTTGATGAAGTCCCTTTTGTAACATTTTTCTTTTATTGCCAATGTTTTCTTGTACTGTCTATGATATGTTTGCATTCTCCAACATCACAAAGATATCGTTTTATGTTTTCCTCCAGAAGGTTTATAGTCTTATTTTTATGTTTAGATCTTTATTAATCTAGGATACATTTTAGTGTCTGATATGAGGCATGGGGAATGGTTCAGTTTTCTTCCTCAAATAAATAACCAAATATTCCAGTATCTCGAGCTCAGAAGACTTTTCTGTGTCTTTTGAAGCACTTTTGGCTCTGGTTGAAAAGTCAGTGTTTTGGGCTTCCACATAGAATGTAAACCGAAAAATGCAATGTTTCTACCCAAAAGCAGCAACAACAAAAATGGTAGAATATTTGCAAACCCATGACTTCTTGAATGCCTGAGAAAAAGAGGCCTCAGGGAAACCAACTAATCCAAAATCTAGGCAAGGGCAAGTGTCTCCAAGTAGAAATGGGGTGCCAACCGTTGCTTCCCTGGAGCAGATGTGTAATGTCATCGATAAGAATCCACTGAAATATTTAACAAATTGCTGGAGGCCTAGGATGGCCTGTAGGGAAAAGTCAAAGCAGAACCCCTGAAAATGCAGACAAAGGGGAATTTGTGCTCATTCATACACTCCTCACTGATTCCCAGGATAGGCAAAAGGCAGGGCAGGAGTCCCTTCCTTGAGTACAGACCTGGAGAATGGAACAACTATGGAAGGAAACGTATGAAGCCCAACCTGCACCCTTCTCTGCTCTCTCCCATGAAGTGAAAGCCTTAAGCTACCTGAGGAAGAGCAACAAACGCTGCCGTCCTTCCAGCACAGGTGAAAACACACTGCAGCCGGAGCAGGGTATAGAACAGTCTCTCTACATGTGGGAAAGGGGTACAAATAGATCTTGAGCCCAGGCCTCCAGGTGGGGATGGAGCAGGATCCACGAGAAGATGACATTTCCAAGACCAAGGACTCAGTGTCTGCCTAGTTAATCAACACAACAGAGTGTGACCCCAACCCCCATCAGCTGGCCAACAAGTGATAAGTGGCGAATCAGCAGTATGATTCCCAACTTAAGATTGGAAACTAGGGACAGAGAAAAAAATAAGTGGCCCAAAGTCTCATAGGCAGTAAATAGAAAAACTGAGATATGAGAAAAACTGAGATAGTCTGGGACAAAGTCCTCATAGCCGCTGTGTAAGTACAGAGACCGGGGACTAGGAATATTGAAAGGAATGAAGCAAATTAGCAGAGCTGGCTATTCTGAAATTGATGGAAGTGCCCAAGGGAGTGTGTGATTTTGAAGAAAGAGGAGGCCATCAAGATGAAATTTAACAGAGCTGTTGAACCAGGTGAAGAATGAAAGATGTCCACTGGAGTTAGAAAGTTATCTGTAACTTTAGCAGTATGTAGTTCCCTAGAATTGTGAAGATTGAAACCAGAATCCATTGGACTTAGAAATGAATATAGAGTGAAGGCACTCTATATATATAAAAAAAAAAAAATAGCCCACCTTCCCCAGGAGTTCGGGTAAGAAGAGAAATGGTGCATGAAGTAGGAGTGACTTGGGCAAAGGAATGAAAGTGATTGGAGCCTGTTTATAAGACAAGGTGAAGGGGCCAGGAGAATGAGAAAGACATTATAGAAATGAAAACAATTAGAGTTAAGGTGGTATGAGGAGGTTTGTTGATGTGTCTGGGATATGCTTCATGGGAGTTTCCTGAATATTATACTGTTATGTTTGGTTAGGTGTTTGCAGTACTTCCAGAGGTATATAATTTGCTCATTTTCAGTATCTCCCTTATGTGAGTTAAAAGTGTATCTATACCTAGAGTCACATTTATTAGTCTCACATTCTTCTGTGTAAGGTTTTCTGAATGTGCTAGCCAGAAAAAAAAAAAAAAAGTTGTTTCCTCTCTGCTGATGTGTGTTGGGACATATTCTGTCAGAACATAGCTTTTTAGTGATGTTGCAATAAACAGCTGTCATTCTAATGCAGGAATGTATAACAGACTCAATAACTCCTCACTCCATCTTCCTTGATACAGTGGAAGATGGCTTGGAAAAGAGCCCCGAAGAACCAGTTTGAAATTCCAGGTATCATGGGTTTTGGGGTTTCCACTACAGTCTCTACATATTATAGTGATACCTTTGAAGGCAAGGACCACACAAACTTTCTTGGCTTTGTCACCAGCGTTGAGCACAGTAGATGCCTCGAGAGGTCAAAAGAGTATACATTTATTTAAATCTGCTATCAGCATTGTAAAGCATATGACTCTTTTAAAATATTGAATCCCATATCTGACAACTAGTAGTATCTCTCACACTTCTGGAATTTCAACTACAACCTGGAAGTTTCTGCTGAGTTTAGAGATTTACTTATGATGGTCAATTACACTAGCAACCTGAAAGGCACTGTGCCGGGCAGAAGCACTGGAAGCCATCCTTTCTTTCCCTAGTGCTTTAAAACCTTGACTGTGTGGGTGATACTGTATCCTCAGTTCCATTTCTATAATATCCGTCTGATTCTAAATGTTGACTCTACTGATAAAAAATGCAGTGTACTTGCTATTTTTTAAATGTTTGTTCTAATGCCATTTTTATTTTTTTTCCTCCAAACAAGTGAGTTGGCTTTATTTCCACCTGTATGTTAAATATAAACAGTGCTCCTGAAAAAGTAAAGTTTTCATTTGGAAATGGAGTTGACATTGGGAACTTTGGTTGGCTGTCACAGTGGCTGACACGAAAGAACTTGGCCACATTCACTGGCCATATTTGGCCTAGTTTTCTGCATATGTTTGCCAGATGCAGAAGCCAGTCTATTGCCAGAGGGCACAGAAACCTGGAGGAAAGGCTTGGTATTTGTGCCATCTTACCCACTGGGTGTTTTTCCTGATATTTTGCCTAGAGAGATCTGATTATACTAATAAAATATGAATGGCAGAATGGGTTTCCCTTTGCTTTCCATCAGCTACAGCATTTTATAGAATATTCTTTTTGTGTGTGTGTGTGGTACTGGGGATTGAACTCAGGGGCATTCTACCTCCGAGCTATACCCCCAGCCCTATTTTTTATTCTTTACTTTGAAACCGAGTCTTGCTAAGTTGCGGAGTGCCTCACTAGGTAGCTAAGACTGGCTGCGAACCCGGATCCTCCGGTCTCAGCCTCCCAAATGCTGGGATTACAAGCGTGCGCCACCATGCCCGGCTATAGAATATTCTTAATAAGCATTTTTGAGAATACTGCAAAGAAAAAAAAGGGGGGAGATGAAAAATGTGATCTCTGCTGTGAGAAATGCAGTTCTACGTGCAAATGGTTAAACAAATGAGTCAATTAACACACATACTCTTTATTGAGGAGGAAGTCTCAATTTCCTGGAGAAGTTATCACTTATAATGGGAAACCATGAAGATATTTGTATTGACATGAAGTTAAGTCTCTTCTGTAAAAGATTTTGGAATTTTTGACAAATCAATCACACAATTAAAGGTCATATCTTTATAGCTGATGCAAGCCCCCAAACAAATAGAGATGTCAAGGCCTTGAGCATATTGGGTGTTCACACATGAATAAGCAAGATGGCAAACACTCTTTTCAAGCAGACCTCGTTTGGGGTTGTTGTTTTTTTTTTTTCGTTCTTCCACTTTCAATTTTCATATAACATTTTTTCATGTTTACATTGGCAGGTGATTAGCATATATATAATTGCATAGTGGGATATGTAAATGCCTCTCTCCCACCCAGAGGAAAAATAGCTATGGATTTTTATTTCCTTTACTATAAAAATATTTCTAAACTATTTGGTATTTAGGGAATTATTATACTTTTTCTTTTTAATTAGAATTAATCGTTTAAGTGCTGCAACAGCCTAGTAAGTTCCATTTTTAATCAAGGGCCTTAATATTTTAGGAAAGGTGTCTGAGTTTAGAAGAACAGAATTTGGCAGGTTTATATTATTGTTTCCTTCACTACATTTGGCATTTAAATATTACAGTTACTCTTTAGCTACTATTTTTTTTTTTTTTTTGCATTCTTATAAAACTTCCTCATAAGCCGGGCGTGGTGGCGCACGCTTGTAATCCCAGCATTTGGGAGGCTGAGACCGGAGGATCCGGGTTCGCGGCCAGCCTCAGCTACCTAGTGAGGCACTCTGCAACTTAGTGAGACTCTGTTTCAAATTAAAGAATAAAAAATAGGGCTGGGGGTATAGCTCGGAGGTAGAATGCCTCTGAGTTCAATCCCCAGTACCGCAAAAAAAAAATAAATAAATAAAATAAAATAAAACTTCCTCATGACCAGAAACCTACACACTAAAAGTCTCAACATGCCTCTGGAGAGAGTCTCGGATCACTGGAACATGCTATATTTGAGGAAAATAGTTTAATGAAGTTTATCAAATTTATTTTTAATGCTATAATAAGTGCCCACTGTAGAGAATGTGTATTCAATGAGTTGAATGTGCAAACAATAAGCCAGCTGAAGTATCATTTCATTGAACATCTTATATTTCACTTCCTACAGATGTCTAAGAATTAGGGATAAAGTCATAGATTGGGAGAAGTCAGATTGGATGTCGTGGGGAAGATACTAGTAAAATAGTGGAAGGTGATATAGGGAGGGAGATGGGGGGTAAGAAGGGAGACTTAATGAAAGAGACAGTTCAAATAATGCTATGCTCACATATGAAGTTATCAATACCAATTTCAGTATTATGAGTGGGGAGAGGGAGAGAGCAGGGTAGGATCTGGAGAGAAACACAGCAAGTGCTGTGTGCAGGCATGTTTCTTTCACCGTGAACCTCATTATGATGTATAATTACAATGCACCAATGGAAAACCTGGGTAAGCTGATTGGTTTTATGTGTAATCTCCTAAGGTCTCACATGTATGCACACGCAGAGCCTTTGCAATTTCTCCGCGGTTAGCTCGGTTCAGGAAACCATTAATGCAGCAGGTTAATACAAATGTAGGGTGCACGTAGTTCTCCGCATCACTGTGGGATGCAGAATAGGGCCCACTGTGGTTGCTCCAGAGAGGACTGTAGTGCTTTGAGACTGTTGAAAAATGAAATAGGGATCAATGGTGGAGATGGGTCATGTCACAATACATTCTATTTCTGTCTTCTTGTGACTTGCAGGTTTCTGAGGCAAGCATTTTTGAATAAGTCGTTCCTCATACCTCAATGCGTGTAGCGAAATGTCTACCTGTAGATTTTGTTTCCATACCATTGGAGGGTATGGAAACAACTGATTAGGAATCCATAAAAGCTTCATGGTACTGAACTTGCCTAGATGTGTTATACATTTGTCTATCTCCCCTACTATATCATGATTTAATGAAGAACAGGGACAATTGTCTTGGTAGATTTCCAATTCCTAGCACAGTGTTTGTTACATCAGAAGTATTCAGTAGATGTTAGTTAAATGAAGAAAATGAGTGAATGAAGAAGCTTAATGATGCATGAGCATTTCTCATTTCTCTCTCTACCTTCAACAAAGGGGTGGTGTGTGTGTGTGCGCGCGCGCGCGCGTGCGTGCGTGTGCATGTGCACATACCTGCAGGTAAGTGGCAGGAATTCATGTTGATATTTTCTTCTTTTGAATTGACATAGGCTTTCAAGGAACATCTATATTAGTAGTGAGGAAAACCCTGGAGTAACAATACAAATACTTGAGTTTGAATTTTAGTGTCACCTCTTCTGTGTCATGCTCCACTGGGAAAATCACTTATCTTCCCAGAGCCTCCATTTCTTTATAAAACTGGTTCACAAAATTTACCCCATACAATTGTTACTTCACAAAGTTATTTGTGAAATTCAAGAAACTCTTGAAATCTCCCATGGCCCTAAAATGTCTTGTTAATGTCGTTAAGATTAAGTAAAATTTTTAAACATTTCCTGATGCTTTATAAAATTTCCTGTAAATCCTACTGCAATAGTTGGATATAAAATGGCCCCTGAAGAACTGTTTGAAGTTGATGATTATAACTGAGTCATGAGGGTTGTAATTCCAGCAGTGGATAAATGCATTGTGCTCCATTGTAATGGATTTGTCTGGGTGGTGGCCCTGGCCCTTAGGGTATGGATGAAGAAGGTGGGTCTCCAGGGGTGTGGACTGGGGAATTACATGTGGATCCTCCTCCCCCTGATCGCTCTCTTGCTTCCAGCCTACATGATGTGAGGAGCACAGCCTGTGCTCTCACTGTCTCTTGCTTCCTGCCGCCATGCCTTGAGCACTGAAAACACTGGCCTCTTATGAACTGAACACAAAATCACTGAACCTTGAGCAAATAAATCTTCCTCTAAATTACGTCATCAAGTCTGTAGAGTATAGCTCTGAAAATGCTGACTAGTACACCTACCTTTGAGCTGCTCACTCATGGATGGGATCAATAGATTTTATTGCTTCAGGAGTTGGACAGATACAGTCTAAGTCCTAGAACAACAACAAAACAGTGTCATTGTAGTTGTCAGAGAAGTTTTTTAAAAACCAGGATTTGCTATATATCGTGTAGTTTACATTTACACATTACATAACAAGAAGAAAGTCTTAGGGTCTGAGACTGGAGCTTACATACTTTGAGGTACAACCACATTGGAAAGGGGAGACCCCTCCCTGGTACAAAACAACAACTGAGGAGATGTGGAAGATAAGGATTAAGAGTAAGATGATTAAGAAGCAATACAGTAGTCAGCTTTCTGTCACTGTAACAAAATACATGAGAACATCTGCTTACAAGGTGAAAAGGTTTATTTTGGCTCATGGTTTCAGAGGTTTCGGTAGTCAGTTGCCTCCATTGTTTTTGGGCCTGTGGTGAGGTAGGAAGTGTGTGGTGGAGCAAATTTGCTCACTTCATGGCAGCTGGGAAGCAAAGAGATGGGAAGAGACTAGTATCTCAGTATCCCCTTAAAGGATGCGCCTTTGTGACCTAACTTCTTCCCCCTAGACCCCATTTCCCAGGGGTTCCACCACTTCCCGGTGGCACTACAGCAAGGTAACCATGCCCTCAACACATGAACCTTTGACATTACTCCAGATCTAAACCATTGCAGTGGCAGGGGAGGGAGATGTAAGCTTGGAGGTGGCATCTCCCCTCCCCTCTGGAACCTTGGAGAATTCATTTTGGGGATCTCTAAGTCCCCTCGGCATGGGCAGTAGAGGTACCTCACGTCTTAGAACTGACCCTGTTCTTCTAGTGGGGTGAAAGCCGGATGAGCCGGGTCCCACGCAGGCCCCAGCTGCCAACCCAAGAGGCAAGGGCAGGAGCAGAGGCTCCTCTGTCTGCTCAAGCCATGTGTAAACTTCCTCTTCAGGGGGCCCCTATGTCAGCAGAAGGGAAGGGGGGGACCTGAAGAACCAAAGGCTTGCTACCCAAAATTGACCGTTTTCTGAACCACCTGAGTTACACCAGAGGAAGAAGCTTCAAGTTCTTGTTTTGTGTTTTGACTACCGTGTATGATAATGAAGACTCTTGAGCAACATGAAGTCAATTATGTGATGGGGAAAAAAAAAAATTCTTTTTAAAATGACTTTTTGCACATCTGTGTTATAATGAATAAATTTGAAGCCAACCACACTCATCTGCTTTCTTTCTCTTTGTTTATCACTTGCATATGTACGGCATTCTCATTTATAATTTATGTGCTGGTGGCATTTCGTGGTGTGCAGGATGCGCGTATGTGTACCTTCTTGTCTGTTGCCTACTGGAACACAGGTAATGTCAACATTATTATGCTTATGTTTCAGGTGAGGACGTTGAAGACGTGTCCAGGAGCAGAGTGCTGAGGAGAGACGGAGAGAAAGAAGAAACAAGAGCACAGAGCTCAGAGCCTCTTTGCATGCTCAGGAATCCCCACAAATGCTACTGTGTTCAGCCTCGTTTTATTTCTCTCTGGGATCATTTGTGGGCTATGTTTGCAGCGGTATGGCAATGGCGATTTGTTAGGTTCTCTTATACATGTTTTTTTTTTTAATTTAAAGACACTTTGCCTCCAAGCTTTATTGGGCTGTATTTAAAATGAAAACATCTTGTTATCTAGCATGCAATTGATGCTTCCAATTTGACTTGTGTAGTCAAAATCTGACTAGAAGACTCTGTCCAGGTAGTAGTTTATGAGCACATCTAGGCCAAAGATAGTAGCCTAACGAGAAACTATGACCATCTCACATCCTTTGTAGAGAACAACAAAAATCTATCAATATTTTATAAATCCAGTTAATATTCTGTGTCAATGCCAATTGTGTATGAGTTCCAAAGGATTTGTGTCACTATTAAATTAGAAATGATCCACTTTATTATATGAATAGTAGGTTTGGCCATATAATGGACAGGAAAAAAAAAACCAAAAAACTGAAGAAAGCAAATGTATTTTGTAATTCCAAACCATGTATGTGCTTCAAGTATATGAAGTAATAGAGACCATCTTATCTCTAGCTATTTATTTGCCTTTACCATTAGGGAATTTGTGATTTATTTTCTTCACTTAGAGCCTTGAAGAGGTATATGTCTTTACCCTGCTTAATCAGGTACATTTGAGAAAAACAAGTGTGCATTCCATGTCTATAATTCAGATCATAGTAGATAGATGCTGTTATATTTGAAAGAGAGGCTATAATTTCATGCTCAGATTTCCCCCTTTAAATATGTTTGCATAGTATTTATTCCCTGTCATTGTAAGATTTTTATTGACAATATTGAGTCTGATTGAACAGGCTAAGATACTGAACATGATTGTAGAAATAGATCTATAGGGCTTTTTGCATTGGTTTTCTTCATTGCTGATGTATTTTGTATCTAGCTGGATTTATAGATAACCCAATTTATGTGGTATATATTAACGAAGGTTTTTTTCCTTACTTAGGAATATTTATTTTCCAATGGGGTTCTATGAATCATACAGTATCTCCTCCCATCACACAATTTACTATTTAAAGGATTTCCTTTAGGATGGTAAAAAAAGTGGGTTGGCCCTTCAACACAATTTTTCAAAACTGGTCTGAATTGCCATCAGAATTCTGTAAATTTGCATCTTAAATTGCTTTGCATTTTTTTTATAATTGTATTTTTGGGGTCTTCACTCCCAAGCAACATTTTCTGAGTCCATCTGCCCTAATCCACCATTTATGAAAGAGACGAGATGAGTACACCATACTTCTGTGGCTTGCGTTTATGTTAAGCATTTTCTATTGGTCATTCTTTGATACAAGATACAGAACATTTCTTTAAATGCTGAAGTTAAATTAAATCTACTTATCCATCACATAAGAAAAATGACAGCATGTATACTATCTGAAATGATTGGTCAGGATATTTATTGCTAGATTGGGAGAGTGTTTCTAACTGATAAGAAACCCATTTGATGTATCAGAATTTTTTATATGTCAATGAACTCAGTGTTCTTAATATCTATGGCTGCTCATTTCTTCCTTCTGCTAATAATGCCATGTGCAACATGTAATTATAATGAAAAAGATTTTTACTTGTGTTAAAAAAAATTTGAAAAACCACCATGTAATTCACTTGGATGGTCTTGTGTAGTCAACTCTGACTGAAGTGATATACCTTGAGTTATTGCTAGGACAACAGGAAGAGAGACACATTGAAACATTGTGAAAGAAAATGCAGGGGACAGGTAGTGGTGTCCTACTTGTAATGAATGTTCCCCTGCCACTCCTGTGAGATGAAGGTTTTCATCTTCTTTTCCATGCTTTATGTATTTTACATGTAATTATTTGTTTCCTCTGTTTCTCCCATTTCCACTCAGCTCCCCCTGAATTATTTTTTTCCTCTATTTTTTGATACATTACCTTGAAACGTAATGTATCAAGGTAAATGACATTACCTTGAAAATATAAACCAAGAAGTTTTGTGCTATTTAAGTCAGGGAAAAGAGAGAATTTGCCAGCCTTCAAATATTTCTGCATCTGGATCTAAAAAAAGTAGGACTTACTGATAGGAATTCTCTAATTCATGTCCTTTTTGGAAGTATCCTGTGCACATTTCAGCAAATTTTGTCCAAAGCACATGCTCTGGTAAGGAAGTGACTGTCCTTTTATTGTGTCATTTCCCAGTCCTGCAGCCTGTTTACACAGAGCTCCTTTGTGAAGGATTCAGCAGAAAGGTCTTTGGTACTGCGGCGCCCACCCCTGACTCATTATTAGCCAACGCTTTGCATTTGACTGGCAGATTGTCCGTCTGTTCGGTGAGGCTCATATAATATTTCACAGCTTTCCCCATCCCTGTGCGTCAGTGAGAATCAAATGACTCTTAACATTGAAAAAGTGGAGAAAAAATAAAGACACAGTGAAAAGGAAAAAGTCTTGGCCGGGGGTAGCAAGATGACCAATCCCTATACAGGACTGGCCTGATGGTCATGCTAGAAGGATTCTCACTTAGTTCTTGGAGAACAGCTTTCTTTTGGCAAAAAAGTACTCTTTAAGATTTATCTTCACTCTAGGTAAGCATCATCTATAATTTGTGGTTTCTCTCCTTAATTAATAGGGTTGTAGAACATTTGAGAGAAATCCAGGGTCAGTACCGTGTTTTAGAGAAGGTACTCCATCACCATCAGTAATGAGCATCCCATCCAGGCGCCCACTGGAGGGACCACTAACTCCTCTTGGTCTGTGGCCTCATCTATAAAGTATGAAGTCATATATACCTCACAGAGTCTTTGTGAAGTTTAATGTGTGTAAAATATCTTGACAGAGTGCAAATCCGTATTCAGATGAAATGGGTTCCTGCTCTTTTAAGAGCCAGAAGAGTGTACATGCGTCATTTGATAGAAGTTTAGAGTATTTAAGCTTTTAAAAAATTGCATCTTTCTTTTTGTGGTACTGGGGACCGAACCCAGGGATGTTCTACCTCTAAGCTACACCCCAACCCTATTTTTTTAATTTTGAAATGGGGTTTTACTAAGTTGTGGAGGGTCTCCCAGGCTGGCCTCAAACCTGCAATCCTTCTATCTCAGCCTCCCAAGTACTGGGATTATAGGTGTGTGCTACCATACCCACCTAAGTTACTTGATGTCTTAGATACAGTGATTTGATCAATTGGCTTACCCCAGAGGATTTTCAGTAGTTGAATCAGAGCATTTTTCTTACCCCCTCTTGGTGTCTGTGTGTGCCCCCTAGGCTAGAAAAATCTCCTTTTCTTGACTATGGAACTAAGCATGGAGCTGGCTTTGAACTAGCTACTGGTCTTTCAGTGAATTGCCAGCATTGTATTTTGAGTAGTTTCTTCTTCCCATTGTTTCTGTTCCCCCTCTCATCCTCTTTCCTTAGTCTCTTCTTTGTTTCTTAGAAAGAAGGGATGGCAGATTTCCTTCGGCTCTGCTTAGGTTGTTGATGGACACACAAAAACTCCCTTTCTCTTTGAAAGAAGCAGATGCCTAATTCAGAAAAAAAGTGTAATCTATTTTCAAACCTAGCGATGGGTACAATAATTCAGAAACCTATAACTAAATTTGAACTTTGGAGCCAAAGTGATTATCAGAGCTCATCCTCTTCATAATGGAAGTCTTTGCTGTTATCATCTCATTTGGCAAAGACCAAATTGTACCTTTGGGAGAAGCCTTGCCAAAGCTCCATCCGGGGTTCTAAATTGAGCCAGATTTTGCTATCTGAAATCAACTTCCCTTCCTTCCTTTATGATTTGTGCCCTTTACCTCAAGAATTCAGTGTGTGAACATCAAATAATCAGAATCTGTGTGGGGAAGAGCGCATTTTTAAGAATTACAGTCATTAAGGTGTAAGACCATATGGGCTCAAGGGGTGGGAGAGATACAGAATGGCTTCTTGTTCATTAAGACTGAAATCTTCCTATAAGCAGTAATAATAATGGCATATTTCAGAGTCTGTGTGCATGAAATGGAGCACTGGTGGAATTAGATAATATCGACCACCCCTATTGTAGTTATGTAAATAATACTTAGCTCAGCGCTCCCTTAACTTTCACGTCTACGCCGATGGGAAAGAAGAGATCTAGAAAATAAGTAAATGCTAGGCAGGAGTGTTTGTCTATTTACCTATGGGACAGAGTGGCCTGGCATTTATATCTCACTCTGTAATTTTTTCATCCAAATGAAGCGGGTCCTGTGGTTGCACAGAAGACATATGCAAGTGTGTGCTTATTTAGAGGAACACGTGGTGAAGGAGCATGCGCAGAAAGACCTCACCCACCTCTTGGATCCAAACTAAGTTCCTGCATTTCAGAGCTGTATGTTTGGGTCCCCCCTATTTAACACCAATACTTTTTCCTTACCTTTAGAACAGATCATTTTAAATTGTTCTCCGTAGGGATGTTTTCTTTGTCTAGGTGCCTGTCAAGCTCTCCATCTCAATGCTGAAGTCTTTGATTAGTGTATTTAAAGTAATAAAGATGTCAACAGTAGTGTCACCTTGATTGATGCTAATTATAAGTCTTTAATGGTTCCTCCGATTTGGCCACTGTCCCTGCAGATTGTGATTTTTATGGTTAACAGAGTGCCCTGCTGTCCAAAGGCTTAATCATAAATTCCGGTCTATCTTTCTTTAATGATTCTGCAGGCAGTGGTGTAATCCCAGCAACATACATTATCTTCGTTAAAAGCACGCAGTGACTTTCGTCGGGGTGATTAATACATTTGTAAGGAGCTTGAAGAAACTTTGTTGGATCCCAGCAGAGGTTACAGTGATTGTGCTGCCTGCCCATTAAAATTAGCATCTGAGTTACATAGATCCTCTGAAAATAATTGAAGATTTTCATGCAGACCCTACTTAGCACATTAATGTTGTAAATGAGACTATAACTGCAATGGTAAAACGACAGGATTTGCAACCTGAAGAAGCTGTTGGTATGTGACTGTCGCATCAATGAAACTAAAAGCAAAGTTAAATTACACAAGGCTTTCCTTTTTTAGAACCATCTTGTCGAAATAGATTTGGGGGTCATTCTACTTAAAAGATCTGTTGCTTAACATATCTCTTAGATTGTAGTTTTTCTGGCTGAATTTTCCCAGGGCCAATATATGTATAGTCTGTAATCTCCTTAGTCAAGCCTGGAGATAGTTTTAAATAGGAGGAAATAATATGCCCAAATAACATACGCATTTATAGGACATGTAGGCTATGGATAATTTGCTTATGTAAAGATAAGCCTATTTATACTACACACAATTATGCTTTTTGAAATGGCCTGTCTTAGTGCAGAAATGCTTAATATAAATAATAAGATGCTCTGCTATTTTTAAGAGCAGTTTACCTTCATATCATCACATGGCTTCTTGCACATAGTAGGTATTTTAAAATGGTGTTTTAAAAAGCCCTGGGTGCTATGTATTTTTTTTTTTTTTTTTTTGTGGTACTGGGGATTGAACTCAGGCATTTTACCTCCAAGCTATACCCCCAGTCCTATTTTTTATTCTTTATTTAGAAGCAGGGTCTCACTAAGTTGCAGAGGACCTCACTAGATAGCTGAGGCTGACCGCCAACCCGGGTCCTCTGGTCTCAGCCTCACAAATGCTGAGATTACAAGTGTACGCCACCATGCCAGCTTACATGTATGTTTTTATCACACTAAACCTCAATATGATAGATGGTTACAGTGCGTACATCCTACTGAGAAAAGTATGTTTTAAAAATGATGCTTTAGTGCCATTAAAGTGACGACATAAAAATATTATAATACTAATATTAATTCAAATAATACTACTATGCTAATATTACTTATACTAATAATACTTATACTAATATTCAAAATAATTAATATTCACTATTTTCTCCTGTTAGATTTTATTTTATGCTAACAAATTAAGCTAGATGGAACATCAGTCTTCTACAATAAAATGTTAAAAGTGTTTGTACCTCATTGCTTTTTAGTAGTTTTATATTGATTTCTAATGGTATAATATTACAGTATTAGGTTCTGTTAGTTTTAACTCCTTACATCCGGACAAAACTGCTCTTTAGCTTCTAGTAAGGAAAAGATGCTTTATTTTTGAATCATACACATTTTAAAGTAAGAAAGTGCTGAGCTGCATTATAGGAAGACAGTTACTCCCCACTTGTTGCTGGCTTATAGGAAGAAACCACAACTTCCTCCAAGACCAAGTTCAGGAGGGCACTCCTCTTGAAATATCATGTGTTTAACATTTCTAGGGGTGGCTACGGTTACGGTTGAAAAAGTCTACCGAATTTTTTTATTATACATTTGTGGAGAGATGCTCAACTGCATCGTGTTCATTAGAACACATCTTAATTTGCAAAACACTACTTTGGAAAATCTTTAACATTTATTAAAGTGTTTACAATAATGACTTGCCGCAAAGCCTTTTATTTTGCCATAACACAGTTGAAGATAATTGTTGGAAATGTTATTTTTCATCTGTTCTAGTGTACTAACTAATGATCATCATTGAAGAACCAATAAATAATGCTTTACCAGAGCCACAGTGGAAAAAACATACACAGAACATAACCTCTCTCATAGGGAACCTTGTTCTTTTGCAGTTTGTTCAGACATTGTGATTAATATATATATATATATATATATATATGTATATATATATATATATATATCGTAATTTTATATCATAGTGAGGTTGAATGTGATAGAGACATACAAGCACACCTCACTTGGTGTATTTTTGTGTCCCCCCATTTCCCCCTTCCTCCCTGAATATGCTAGTGAGTTATTCAAACTGTTTCCTTCCTTGTTCCTCCATTTCTTCCTCCTCACCGCCTTCTTCCAATCTCCTTCCATTATTCTGCTGGCTTCTCTCCTAATCTATCTGAAGTCCCCTTTGTTTCCTATATTCTATTTTCCACAAATGAGAGAAAACATATGACCCTTGACTTTGAGACTGGCCGATCTCACTTAACACCACGTTCTCTAGTTCCAACTGTTTTCCCCGCAAATGACACAATTTTGTTCTTCTGTGTGGCCGAATAAAAATTCATTGTGTGTATATGGCACGTTTTCTTTATCCATTCATCCGTTGATGGACAGCTAGGTTGGTTCCATAATTTGGCTATTGTGAATTGTGCTGCTATACACATGGATATGCACGTATCACTATATAGTATTCTGATGTTAATTCTTTTGGAAAGATACCAAGGAGTGGCATAGCTGGGTCATATGGTGACTCCTTTCCTATTCTTTTGAAGGATCTCCTTGCTGATCTCCAGTGGTTGTACTAATTTACAATCCTGCCAATAGTGTAGGAGAGTCCTTATTTCCCTACATCCTCACCACCATTTTTTATTGTTTGTATTTTTGACGATCACCATTCTAACTGAAGTCATATGGAATTTCAGTGTAGTCTTGATGTGCAATTCCCTCATTGCAAATTACATTGAACATCTTAAAATACATTTATTGGCATTTTGTATGTCTCCTTTTGAGAAGGGTCTCTTAAGTTCAATTGCCCATTTATATATACATATATTTTGTATATGTTTAATTGTGTTATTTGTTTTTGCAGTGTTAAGCTTTTAAAGTTCTCTGTATATGCTAGATATTGCTCAGACATTGTTAATACAGGTAGGCCAGACTGGGGTGTCAGAAAGCTTGGGGTGAATGAGGAGCATCAGAACTCACTGAACAGGCATTGATTGGAAGGGAAGGCTTGTATAGGAGATGGTGTGCATGGTGATTAATTCCACGTGAGGATCTTGACCACCCTCTTATCTGGTCATCCCCTCTTCCTATTGTTGCAACCATTTATTGTTCCTGAGTGTCATCAGGAAAACCAGAGACCCTTCTGCAGATGCACTGAGGTCTAAACATGAGGGCTGCGTTGTGTGTGATTCTGTGATGAGAAATGAAGCCGCTTAATCAGAGGAGGTGTGAGTTGTGTGGTTTGGTCTCTCTTGCTATGTGATTATTTTCTTCTGTAGTTTTGATAAATTAACATTGGCTCGTGTATTCAACGGGAATCTTTTTTTTTTTTTTTTTTTTTTTAAGCCTCGGGGCTTCTGTTTAAAAATGCAGGTTAATTCTCAGAGGCTTTCAAAAGCATTTCTGCATCATGCTACTAATTAAGATAAGGTTATCATTTTAAGTTATACCAGGAATGCAATTAGAGCTTCCAGTGAGAACTGTTGCAATCAATTTTATACAAATTATTCAGACCTGGGAAGGTGGAATACAGTTTTAATAGGACAAGTGAACATACTCTGATTTATTAGATATAGTGTGAATTCAAAAGACACCGGAACACAGCACCTGTAACCTGTCATGGAGCCTAAGTCATCGGGAAGCCAGTTCAACGGCCCTTCATCAGGGGGATTTAAAAATATGCCTTCCCTTTCCCATTGTTCAGTGACTGTTGTTTAGGATTTGAGAGGGATTATTTTTGTTTTTAGATTTGAATGGTGTTAGATGTGAGAAAATCATCTATGGAATACAAAGCACAGATTAGCTGGCCCTCTTGTGTGTCTGGATGTCCGCATGCTGCAGAGCTGCCTGCCAGTCCTAGCTATCTTTCTTTTTTTTTTTTTTTTCCTTTGTGTGGTCCTCAGAGTCCAGGTTACCAGCTGACAGTGTAATTAACTAATTTTTCTCTGTTGTCCATCTCTGTTAAGAGTATTGGGTGTTGAGTAAGAAATGCACGTGTCTTACCTGCCAACTGTCGGTAATTACTTATTCATTGAATGGGCACCCGTTTTCCAAGGAGGCCTAAGGACTGCCAGGGTGAATAGCTGCTGAGGAGGTTGTATATCTCTCCCTCCTAAGATCACTGCAGGTCACCCAGAGCTCTCCATTAGGCCACATACATAAATTACAGAGCTCTTGGGCTCGCTTTTTGTAGACATTTTAAAAACACCTCTTACTTTCCCCCAGTTAGCTTTCATTCTCATTTACTATGTCAGAGGGTCCACATTTTTCTAGGGACAAGTATATCTCAAATTGCAGTTATTCCTTCACTATATATTTATTGAGTTTTCAGCACGTGCCCTGCATTATCGTAGGTAGGGGGCATGTGGTGGAGAAAGTATCCTGTGCTCGTCTCTGTAGCATCAGCCTTCCCTTCCCACCACCATCAAGCATGCGTCATCCCTCCCTCGTGCCTGCCTGTCATCAACAGAGAGGACACAGGCCCTCTAGTACAATCTCCTCCATGTCTACCATTACCCACAGCTGAAAGGTTACCGTTTTTCTTTCGTCTTGTAGAGGGTGTCACGGTGTCACTTCTCCTCCATCAAACTATTCGGATTATTTTTAAGTTACAGAATGACTTTCCCTTCCTCCTTCCTTGATCTCAGTCTTTCTCACGGGTCAGTTCCTCCCCTTCAACCAGCAAGCATGCTCAAGTTTTTCTTTCACCCCGTCCATAAATAAGTAAAAATCCCAAGTCTCCCCTCGGCTCCTCATTCAGGATTCCTAGGTGCTTGTTGCTTGAATGTGTCTGCAGAGATTCTGCTGTCTTCCCTCTTTCCTCATCTTATCACAGCAGTCTGGCTCTGGGCCCACAAGCCTATAGACCAAAGAGCATCATGGCTGAAGTTTAATTCTCAATCTTGCACCACCACGCCCAGCAGGAACTTCATAAAAAGAAGAGGCTTCAAAGGTGAGCTGTGAATGCCCTGAAATGATATACAGTATACATGGTGTAGGGCACGTATATCTCTCTGAAAACAAACTTCGTACCCTTTGTGTGATCCTCAGGTCATGCTAAAGACTAACACTTAGCTGACCCTCACTTCTTGCTGGATGGCGTCTGCTCCCGTGGTGTCCTACTCCAAACCCACCCGTTTCCTAGCTGCCTTCCCCCACCTCCTGCCAAGGTTCGGCTCCTGACCTAGGTTCTTAGAGGATCCCCTATCTTTTCCTTCTGTAACGAGTTATACACCAAATTCTTTCACTACGAGTCACCAACACAATTGGCCTCTCACAGTGTTGTCTCCATTAGATTCCAGGTCACCTCTATCTCCCTATTCTGCTTTAACCTGCATAATATATTCAGAAATAGCTTTTGACATATGACATGTGCTCTAATTTTAGAACCTGCTCATACCACTCTCTCCCACTTGACATTCTTCAGTACATCCCTGCCCTCCTCCCTTACAGGTTAAATTCCAAGTGAGAAGCTGCTTGGTTTATAGAAAGCCTCCAGTAGAATTGCCCTTAATTACCCACTTCTCTGTTTATGAATGCTTCACACCCTTTGCTTTTTTCTCTCCTTGAAATGAACCCTGTTTTCGTCTCCGCAGGTGATTCCTATGTATCTTCCAGAGCTTGCTCAGCCACCTGCCCGGGCCCCAGGTAAAGATAACACGGCTCCCTTTGTCTTCCACTCTGCTGCTGCCTTGATGGCCGCTCTGCATCTTAAACTGTGTTCTGCTTTCTCTCCCCAACAGTATTCGAGGCTGGGAAATTAGAAGCTGTGCTTCTTATCTGAGTCTCCTCAGTGCTCAGCACAGGGCTCTGGGAACTGTTTGTGGAGGGACCGTGTGCTCTCAACTTGAATTGCACGCTTCACTATAAGAAGCATGGTAGATCTTTTTTTTTTCTTCTCTCAAATCAACAAATCAACCTTTTTAGATTTTCTTTTTGAGGGAGACTCCAACTACTGCGGTTAAAACCACAGGTCTCATCCCTCAGTTTCTGAGCACGATACATTCCATACAACTGCCGATCACATGTGCAGTGTAGTCTGTGTTACATACTAGGCGAAAAGTCCATGTCTAGTTTATGAAAGATAACAAACAGCAACTATAAGCCTGTAGTATACCTCCTATGACATGCTTTTAAAAAAGAAGGTAAAAGCTGGGCGTGGCAGCGTACACTTGTAATCCCAATACTTGGGAGGCTGAGACCGTAGGATCTGGGTTCACAGTCAGCATCAGCTCTTAGGCTCTCCACAACTTAGACCCTGTTTCAAAATAAAGAATAAAAAATAGGACTGGGGGTGTAGCTCGGAGGTAGAATTCCCCTGGGTTCAATTGCCAGTACTGCAAGTAAATAAATAATAAGGTAAATCCTGAGTATGTTGACAACAGCTTTGAGATAGCTGATACATCACTTCCTGGATGTTTTCAGGGTAACTTGGATCTGTAGCAGGAACCTTTCCAGCTACATAGCATATTGTGCACGGACAGGTCTCCACCACCATCATTCTCCATCTTGCTTAGGGATAAGACAACATCAGACCAAGGCAATCAACACCTCTGCACCTTAAATTCCACAGTGCAATACTTTAATAATAAAAAAAAAAAGTGGCACTGTGGAATTTAAGGTGCAGAGGTGATAGCTGTTTTCCAAGAGCTTGTTCGATTTGTTAGATAATTTATTAACAAGATTTGTCCTAGGGAAATATTTTTTTTTCTTCTACCACTATCTTAGTAACATGTTTGGCTAATGAGAAAACTGGGTCTCGGGGAAGCTCAGTTACCTTCCGTGGAGTTTTTGTTAGAGAATTCTACGTGTGATGTCATTAAAAGTTACAATAAATCTCTTCTAGAAAAAAAAATCCAGGTGCTTAGTAATCTATATCAATACTTGACCCTTAAGACAACCTGGTAAATAGTCTCTAGCTGCTGAGAAGCCAGCATCAATAGTGCCTCGCACCCTCCTGTCCATCAAGTCACCATCCAGATTTCCTTTTTCTCCCTAGATTTAGTGGAGAGAAAGAGCTTGTGGGAATTCTTCATCAGATTTTTTGAAAAATTTAAAAAGCAAACCAAAACATTTTAAAAAGGAGTTAGTAGGAGCAGAGAGAGTGAATTCGTTGCTTCCTTTTCTCAATACTTAAGAACTTATTTTTCCTTTAATAATGATATTTAATACTCAGATTTGAATATGCTTTACTATATATAATATTTAATATGCTTTAATATTCAGGTTTGCATAGGGAATTTTTTAAGTCCAAGCCATTCTCTTTTACCTGAAACTTGTGTTTAAACCTCCTTTCATCCTAGGAAGGTCCTGTTAAGAAATGTCACAGCAGTGCCCTATTCCTTGTCACCAAGAACTCAGTAGGAGTCTATGCTTGACTCTCTCAGATGATTTGACTTATCTTAGTTTCAGTCACCCTGTGTATATTTTCTTTTCTGTAAGAATGGAACCTAGGTTTATAAGGCTACAAGAGACTAGAAGCTAGGTTTTTCTATTTCCTGGAAGGATTTTTGAAAGCTTGAATAATTACTTCCTGGAGTATCTTGAGAGGTCTGACCATGTCCAAGAAACTTCTATATATCCTTGATTATTGATTATAACACACCATGATTGAAAGTATGTCTTCTGATCATTCGTTAATCCTCTCATTGGAAGCACCAATTGCCATATTTAGGAGTTGTGGGTGCAGACTTTTGGGCACACTCCTTTTAACACTAATAGATCAGGGCCTTTCTACTACTGGCCTAAAAATTGGGAATGTCCTCTAGACCCAAGTTATTGTCTCCTCTGTTCCACTCTGGTTCTTGTCAATAGTGTTTTACACCTCCTGGGTTTCTGCCTACAACTCTTGTGTAAATTTTGAGTGTCTTTTCAGTCTTTATGCTGCTGCTGTCAGCTAGACTACAGATGGAACCAACCCCTACTTGCTGTATTCTAGAATGGGCCCTGTGTACACCAGTTCTCTAATTTTCTGCCCATGTTGAATCCTGAATCAACAAGAACAATCCTAGCACATTGAAGCATTGTCTTTGCAAGAATATTTTCTCTTGGCTCTCAAGTCTTATAGATGAGTCCAAAAGCCCTAACACATGGCCTTGTAAGAATTCTTTGAAGACATTTTTAAACAGTGTTGTTAGTCTGGGGACATGATGTACCCTAATAACATGGGGTGAGATATCCTGTTGAGAGTTAAGTTGAGAAAATCCCCACAACTGGATATGGATTATTATGAGGACCAGTTAACCCCAATTTTTCTATAAATATCTGACTGAAGAGATTACAAAGCCCTCAGATGCTAATCAAGGTGGTCTCTGGGAAAAATCTGAGCAGCAGGGCTGGTAAGCAGTATAATTTGCTAATCAGAAACATAATCAGAGTATTATATCCTGTTTTGGAAAGGGTGTATAAATATAACCAGTGTAGTGACTAAGAAAGTATAAAGAAGGAAAGTCACAAAGGCAAATGTCGCTGATGCCCATGTAATCAGTCTGGTGGAGAGGAAGTCTTGAATAAAGGACTTGAATGTTACCAGTAAAACTGCTGATAAATTGAGCAGCTATTGTGTGCCAGGCATATGCTAAAAGCTTTATCTGCACCATTCTCATAAATACTCCTAAGGACTTTTGATGTAACATTGCATTTTGAAGTATCTACATTTTATAGATCAGGGAAGTGAGGTTGGTGAATTGCTCATTCCCAAGCAACTCAGCTGGAGAACTGGGATTTGAACCTATGTTCTGGGGTTTTAAGACCACAGTTTCACCAACTTTATCAAGACCATTTCCTAGATAAGAAACTTCTTATGATCTTCTTAGTACCCACAAAACTAGAGTCATTTTTCTATTAAGACAAGTTACAGAAAGCTTCTCATCCTCTCAAATTCCTTCCTGCCTGGGAGAATCAGTTAAATTAATAGTGTGCATCTTATTGTAAATTAATAGGTTGACATTCTGATTAGAATTTGGCTTTCCATGTTTGCTTAGTAGAAGAGAATTAGTGTGCATGCTAAGTGCAGGTGTCTGAGAATATTCTTTTATCTAAAATAAAATGGTATCTGCATATGTTTCTGTGTTTGTAGGAGTGACTAACATGAGCCTGGATATAAAGATATGGATAACTGCTATGCTACAAGATCTTTAAATATGAGTCAAATCTATGTTGATTAAATAGTATATTGGTGACCCAAAGCAGAAACTCATTGAAACAAACAACCAAAGTCATACTGACTTTCGTAGGGTGGTTTGTTTCAGTAAGAGTTTCGAACTCAGTTTGTTCAACCAGCATCCATTTTTACCAGGATAGGAATTGGATGAAGAGATGCATCATTGGGCAAAATGTGGAACATTTTCAGGTTAAAAAAATGACATGTGCAAAGCCGGGCATGGTAGTGCACTCTTGTAATCTCAGCATTTGGGAGGCTGAGACTAGAGGATCTGGGTTCTCAGCCAGCCTCAGCTACCTAGTGAGGCTCTCTGCAACTTAGTGAGACCCTGTTTCCAAATAAAGAATAAAAAATAGGGCTGGGGCTATAGCTCGGAGGTAGAATGCCCCAGAGTTCAATCCCCAGTACCACACACACACAAAAGACCTGTGCAAAGTGTCTGAAATGAGAGGAAGCAGGCACCATGGAGTTATGAGAGAAGGCAGGGACAACCAAAGGAAAAGAAGGAAACCAACGGGAGGATGGATGGGAGCAAGCCAGAGAGGTGGGCGGGGCCTACATCTGTTGCTAGTTCATTTGATGTGTATTATGAAGAGCAGCCTTTCCTTCACTGGCTGATCCTGAGCTTTTCCCATCTACCCATCCCAACTGTGGAAGAAGCTTACCCTTCCTCACGTGTGTTCTCAATAACTCTCTCCCAAATGATCCTTTCTCTTGATTCTAAAATTTTATTTCACCTCTCCCATCTCCCACACAAATCACTCCTCCTGGACACCACATCTGCAGTAAGTGCTGGTTCCTATCTTCCCCTTGACGTTGTCATTTGTTGGAATCTTTTCTGCCTTCATTTCCCCACTTTCCATTTACTCTTCTCTCTAATTTAGCTTCATCCACAGCATCCCATCAAGACCACTTCTCATAAATGTGTGATGGCCTCTTGTTGATCCATAGTTTCCTTCTTAGTCATTACCTTAACTCATTAAAATCATAAGATACATATACGTATATTCGCATGTGTCCATCCTTTTTTTTTCAACATCAGTCTCTCTTGGCTTCCACAGTATCCCAATATCTACCCCCCCCCATATATTTGGCAGTACATTCTTAGTCTTCCCTGCAGTTCATTAGTAAATAATGATATCATCAAAATCACTCTTCTCTTTTACTCCTTACCATTAGTTTTATCTTCTTCTTTGGTTTATTACAGGAGATAACACAGTGTGTTAGGTGAAACCACACACATTGGAGATGGAATTCCTGGGTTTATGTCCCAGCATGTGATTCAGCAAGTCACTTAACTTCTAACAGTTCCATTATATGTTAAATAAGAACAATTATAATATCTGCCTCATCTAGTTATTGTAAGGATAAAATCAGCCCTGATATATAAAATGCTTAAAGCAATTCTGGGCAAATGGCATGTACTTTGAAAGTATAACTATAGTTATTACTTATGAATTAAGTCTGAATTTATACCATATATATATATGTATATATATGTATATATTCATCAAACTAGAAACATATCCTGTATCAATTCTAGCAATGCATCAGACTTAAAGTATCCAAGATAAAATGCATCGTATCCTGGCACCTTCTCCAGAAAAAAATAATAAAAAGAAATACCCCCAAAATTGTCTCTTCTAGTGTTTTCTATCTCTATGAGTAGCCACCATCCTGTCATTTGCACAAGCAAGCAAGATGTCACACACACACACACACACACACACACACACACACACACACACACACAATATCATCCTTTCGTTTCCAGTTCACCACCAATCCCTTTCAACTTGCTCCTCTCACTTTCTCCGAGAAGCTTCTACTTACCATTTCCATTGCCACCACACTAGCCAGAGATGCCCTCATCTCTCGTCTTGAGTTGTATGAAAAAAGGTCTGTTTTCGTTCTGTCTACTCACATTCCCCGTAAACTGTACCACCTTGGTGTCAGAATGCACATTTCAAAAGACCAACCTTGACCCCTCCTTGTCTTCCTCCTACTCTTAGAATAACCACCTAGCAGGCCTGGTCTCTGAGGACTCCCCAGTCCGTCTCTCATCCCTCCTCCTTCTGCTCCCTCTGCCCCTGCTGCCCCTGTCCACGTGCAGTTCCCCGTGCTAGAAAACTCTCCCTGCCGCTTTGACTAGTGAATTCCTGTGCACCATTAGATCTCAGCTCACAGCTCACTTCTTCAGCAAGCCTTCCCTGATCTCCTTGTATACTTCAAGGAACGACATCACCAGCTCCATAAACTCTATTCTTCTTCATTTTTTCATGATAGCTGTATGCTAAAGAGTCTTCAAGGACACCCGTAACCTCAGTGATTTGCAGAAGGATTTATGGGGCTCAAAAAGCTGGCATGCTCATTCCAGTTTAGTACGGATTGAAATTATCAAAAGGAAGATATGGATAGAATGGGGTTGAAGAGGAACCAAGCAGAAACTCCCAGTTGTCCTCTCTCTGTGGAGTCACAGGGAGAGCTTGTAGTTATCCCAGCAGCAGTGTGTGGCAGTACAGGTGATGTGTCGCCACCCAAGGAAGCTGAGCCTGGATCCCAGGGCTTGCTTTGGAGGCCAGTGGTGCAGGCGTGTAGCATCTGAGCTCCTTAGTCTCTTCCCCCATACATCAGCTGGTGCAGCCTGGCCCAGAGCCTTGGGCATAGATGACAGCATTCATCATAAATCACATTATTGGCATCAGCTGTGTGGCGTGGCTCAAGGCCTCAGACATAGACACTTCATCCCAGCCAAGGTCTCAGAAGTCTTCCCTGGGGAGCTGGTCCAACTCCAGTCCTCCTGCCTTGGGAATGTGCAGGGTCTGAGCTGCCCAGGCCTGCCAGGGTAACACTTTTCTACATGGGTTTCAATAATGTCATTATTTGATTAAATTTTCCCCTCCCACAAACTACAGGATGGCATGTTCCTAACAGTTTTTGCTTAGCATGATAGGCCTAGCTCTTGACATGGTTGTTGACAGACAGGAGGTACTCTGTGAATATTGGTTGAATGAATGAATAAATAAATAAAATCTACTTTGTGTTGTCTTTATTTCCTTCCAATGGATCCCAAGTTCTGTGTCTTTCTGCCTCTCCTGCGCTCATGTACTTTTTCTTAATGATGGAGTCTTGCTATGCGTTCTATACCTAAAGTCACTTTGACTTAGTGAATAATATGTTGTAAGTACCTAAAGCATGCATTTTATTCTTCTGACCCCCAGTTATATTCCTGGACCTCCAAATATTGCCTTATCTCCATTTTAAATAATTTCTAATACTTGAATACATGGAGCCAATGTATTAAAGTATGTAATAGCTATTTGTGTGTCAAAGTTATTTCTAAAAGACCAAGGTATTGACCTAGTATCTGCCATAAGAATTTCAATAACCAAATCAGGCTTAACTGTGAAGCCATGTTCTTTCTATCTATCTATCTATCTATCTATCTATCTATCTATCTATCTGGAGTATTCTCCTGGATATATTAGAAAATGTAGGAAGAAAGCTCTCCCCAGAGTGAGGACATATGTCCACAAATGTCCTCTCCCAGACCCTCACCACACTAACCCTCAACATCCAGGTGACATCCAAACACTTGGTTCCACCCACAATCCCTTTGTTGAGCCACAAGTCAAAAGGTGTCAGCATTGGCTTTGAATATGTCACCATTAAAATTTTCTTTACTGTGGTACTGTTGAGTTACAACCCAAAGTATAAAAAAAAAAATACCCATGAACCCATACTGATATAAAAATAATCCCATAAATAAATGGGAGGGAAGAGACTTTTCCTATGCAGAAGAGTTCCCAATACTTGATGTAGATATTTTACTCACAAGTAGGTGGAGTGGAACACCCCAACCCATAAGTGTGTGCTGTAGACAGTGACTCCCTTCTAAGGAGCACAGAATGAAAAGCGGGTGGGGAAGGAGTGTGACAAACACTTCCATGCCTGGGTAATCATGGTTGACATCAGCAGTTGGAAGGCATATAGAAGGGAGGCTCCCTGAGTGACACTTCACCTCTGTGATGCCCCTCAACACCTAGGACTGTGGTCAAACCCTAAGGAAAATATCAGGCAAACTCACATGGTAGCACTCTCTGCAAAATGCCTGGATGGTGCTCCTCAAGCTGCCAAGGCATCCAAAACAAAGTTTGAGAAACTTTGACATGTGAGAGACACATGGCATGTGGTAAACTGGGTGGGATAAAAAGGAAAAGAACATTAGGTAAAAAATAAGGCAGTCTGAATTAGGAATAGGCTGTAGTTACAGCCTTAGCATGGGTTATTCATGAATCACATACAAATGTGAGGCAATAATAGGGGAAACTGGCAACTCTATATTATTTTTGTAACTTCTGTATTATCTGAAACTGTGCTAAAATTTTAACACTCAAGCTTATATGAGAAAGTGTTTGAATTTAATCTTAATGCTCATGAAATTTGCTTCTTATCAGTCTTACTTGCGTTTGATTAAATATCACCTCATGTTGACTGGAGTAACTGTCAACAGGTTTAGTTTTCTACCACAGACACACAAGCCATTATGTCATCATTTAACTTTCAAAAAATAATTCTGTCCTCAGTGATTATGAATTTAAGATTCTTTAAGAAAGTCAGATGCTATGAGTCATAGAGTATATCTAGTTTCAAAGTAACGGGGAAAACAATCATTAAATTAACTAAATGAATTGGCATAACATTAAAAGTATTTTTGAGAGCATGATTCCAGACTATGTGTCTGTAAGTTAGACTTTATAAACTTAGTTTGATTAATTTTTGTTTTGCTGAGAGTATGATTCTGTTCTGTGATTATGTTCTGTTTTCCCTGACAGGCTATCAAGTATTGGCTGCCTTGAGCTCCCTGCGAATCGAGTTATTCTCAATAATGCTCTATATTATTTGAGTGGCTGTCCACTGTGATCTGGTTATTTGGACCTTTACATGAAACAGGTGGTCCTTCCATCTCATTGACATTTTTTATTATCTAGACCTCACCGTCTTGTTTCCCATGGTCATCTTCCTTGGTCCACCATATATGTGGCTCCGTCCATCAGTTCGCCCCAGTGTATCTGTCTTCCCACTTGCTTCTTGTTTTTTTCCTCTTCCATATTCCAAGTTCCCTCACTTTCCCATTTCATCAAGTCCTTTGCTATATGGTTAGGTGTATAGCTTACCCTCTGATCAATTCTCCAAAGCCTTTGCAGCTGCTGATCTTATTTGTCTGGCTCTGTGAGATGACCTTGCATCAATCACAGTTAAGGGTTACTTCCAGCGGCACACGGCTGGTGCCCGTAACCCCAGCAACCCGCTCTGATCTGTGGTCCAGCGCTCCACTCTCAGGGCTACTCAGTGGTGCCATTTTCAATGACCCAGAGGCCTGGAGTTTGACCTGTTCTCTCAGACCTCTGTCTTGATTTAGATGACGCTGTGAACTTGTGCTAAAACTCAACTCGCAAGCGTACAACTTCAGATTCAAAAGGGGCAAGGTGGGAGTCTTGCCTCAATCGACTGCAAAGTTGTTTTCTTTTTTCTTTTTTTAATCTCTGTGGGTCTCAGTGTCCTCGAATGTAAAATGATGAGAACAAATAAGAGTACACTTGTGGAGTTGCTATAAAAATGAGGAACAGTGTTCCTGAAGCTCTAGAAAGCCAGATTCTGTATCATGAACTTGGAGCATATGCTTCCTGGCACCAGCATGATCGTGATCGATTGAGCTTCTCCGCCTCACCCTCTCCTTATCTGACCCTTTCCAGCTGGTGCTGCTTCTCCCGGCCATGAGACTCAGCCCCTCCTATTGATTTATACATCCGCCTGTGTTTCTAGTCACTGTCTCGGGGACTGGAGTGAACTTGTCAACTTCTGTGACCCAGTGTCATTTTCTTTTAAACTCCATGGGATGTTATTTGGACCAGTTCTCGCTAGTGTTAACAAGTTGTTAGAAGGGTCATTTTTTTCTGTCCTTGAATTTTGTGATCTGTTTCAGAGAGAGAGAGAGAGAGAGAGAGAGAGTGAGAGAGAGAGAGAGAGAGAGAGAGAGAGAGAGAGAGAGAGAGAGAGCTTCCTTTGATTGGTGTGGGGTGTTAGGATTGTGTAGGGGAGGGAAGGAAGGGATGCAAGGCTGAGCTGTGGAACCTGGGGCAAGAACTTGGGAGCTCAACTGCCCGAAGGTGCAACCTGTCTTCCCCACCTGGTCTGCTGGGTGGCTTTGGTCAAATCATAGAACTTCTCTGTTACTGCAGTTTCCTCATTTTACAATGGGATGAAAATAGTGCCTACCTTAATACACATAGGTGCTCAGGGCAGTGTTTAACATGTACTACTAATTAAATGTCCACTATTATTAGAATTAGTCTTTCTCCAAGTTTTCACAGTTACGGTACCAGATTATCTGCTTACAGATATATATGTCTCATTACAGCTTTGGCAACTTGAGTCATAAGGTTGTTCCTTAGCATAGTCAGACAAACATTTCTTCTTCAGAGTAGTCATACTAAGAGGTGCTATGGTTATGTTGACATATCAACATATTTGAATACTTTAAAAATTTCATCAAGCTGGGCATGGTGGCACATGCCTGTAATGCCAGTACTTGGGAGGCTGAGGCAGGAGGATCAGAGATTCAAGCCCAGTCTCAGCAACCTAGCAAGGCCCTCGGCAACTTTAGGGAGATCCTGTTTAAAAAAAAAAAAAAATCAGTGAATAGCTAGGCATGGTGGCACATGCTTATAATCCCAGTAGTTGGGAGGCTGAGACAGGAGAATTGAAAGTTCAAGGACAGCCTCAACAAGTAGTGAGACTCTTGTCAACCTAGTGAGACCCTGTTTCCAAAAAGAAATAAAATTGGGCTGAAGACATAGCTCTAAGGTAGAATGCCTCTGAGTTCAATCCCCAGTACCACACACACACACACACACGATCAGTAAAATGGCTGGGGTATAGCTTTGAGGTAGAATATCCTTAGGTTCAATCTATAGTACCCTCAAAAGATAGTCATTAGATTGAGTATCTTTGATAATAACAAATCTTTTTCTTTTGAATATGGAGTATCAAAAGTTAGAGCAAAGTTGGACATGGTGGCGCATGCTTGTAATCTCAGCATTTGGGAGGCTGAGACCGGAGGATCCAGGTTCACAGCCAGCCTCAGCTACCTAGTGAGGCACTCTGCAACTTAGAACCTGTTTCAAAATAAAGAATAAAAAATAGGGCTGGGGGTGTAGCTCGGAGGTAGAATGCCCCTGAGTTCAATCCCCAGTACCGCAAAAAAAAATAATAATAAATAAAAAAGTTAGGGCAAATAACTACATTAAACAAAATTATCTGTTTAAAATTTATATAATTTCATGTATCTATATACATATATAATTTTATAACTACAATCTTACTAAGATATATATATACACATAATATATTTAACCTACATGACATAGTATGTGTGTGTTTTGAGAGAGCAGGAACCAGGAACGAATCCTTAATTATATACTACATTATTTTTATGATAAAAAATTGGTCATTCAGCCACAGTTAACTTAAAAAGATCACCCAGAATCTTTCATTTTCTGGAATTTTTCCTTAGAAGCCTACTTAAGTCTTTAGTCATATGGGATGTATTCTACATAAACCATTCATTGAAGCAAACAGAGGAGAGAATGAATATCCCTGGTCTTTGTGATTCTGGCTCTCTTCCATCCAAATCTTTACCTTCCTACAGACACCATGACATTGTAGCACTGATTTTAGGGGACCTGCAGAAAAAGCCATCAAGTGCAGAGGGAGCCTTGCTTCCACAGAATGCTTCATCTAGCTAAAGTCTTGGGCGTGTGCCTGCTTTCTCTATTACTTCAGGAAGCTTCGCTGCTTCACGAGCCAGTGATATATCCGTCCTCATTTACCATCCTGGAAAAGGCCATTTCAATTATTTTAAAGTTTCCTCTAAATGTCTCGTCACTACTTGAACGGAGATGTGGTCATTTATGCTCATTGCATTTTGAAGTTATTACGTTGGTGTCTGTAAGTAGTTGTTTGCAACTTTTATTCATATCAAATGTCATTAGACACTTCTGCAACAATGGCTACCTGGTTATGTTTGGCAAATATCAAAAGCATGAGTCCCTCTTCACATCACTGCCCATGTTTGGACCACATGAACATCATGTATTTGTGGCCTCCTGTTCAGGCTTGCTGGAGCGCTGCATGACCATTGCTACTCAAGCCCAGAGTCTGTCCAGAGAAGCCTCTGCCTGAATCCTGGGTAGAGCCTTAGATGGAAACAATTTCATTGCACTGGAGAGTCTGTGTGGAAACCTCCAAAAATGAGAGAATTTGAGAGAGAACATTGCTTGTGGATCTGTAGCATCATAAATAGCTTGGATAGTGCTATGGTGTGGACAGTGCTTGGGTGTGCCCCTCAAGGGTTCAGGTGTTGGAATTGTGGTGCTCTGAGGTCATGTGACAAGGAGTTAGAACTTTAAGAGATGGAGCCCAGTGCAAGGTGCTTTGGTCAGAGGATTGATGCTGGTCTCCTGCAGCGAGTGATTCCTCATGACAGAAGACTGCTACAAAGCAAGACCACTCCACATCAATGGCCCCTCTGTGGCTTATTCTCTTTCTGTTCCTCAACCATGTTGTGACACAGAATGTTGGCCCCTTCAGTCACCAGAATTGTGAGCCAAATAAACCTCTCTACTTCATAAAGTACCCAGAATTTGATATTTTGTTATAGCCACAGAAAACAGACTCATACACATAGTTTACATGTTGAAAGAAGATCCGTAAATGTCAAAAATACGTGCCCTTTCTGACATATGAATAGAAAAAATTAGAGCCTGATACTCGGAAGCTGCCTTCTTTTGCAGAGGCCAGGACATTAAAGGGATGTGCAGAGAGAAAGCCTGGGCCAAAACCAGTCCCAGATTTTGAGAACATGAAATCCACCTTTCCAATTTTTATTTTTAGTTCCTTTGATCTAGGAAAACTTGCATAGTCTAATAACATACTTAGTGAAAAGATCAACTATTATACTGTCAGATTAATGTTAGGAAGGTTGGATGTGTCTCAGGATCTCATCATGCGGCTAATTTTGCTGTAACGTGCGGTCTTGGGATGGGTTGGCACAGTTTTCCTGACCATATGCCATGGTCCCTCCCCTCGACTCAGAATGTGAATAGTATTCCCTTTGTGGTAATGCTGACGGACATCGGGCAGCTCTGTTGTCATGGCCATGGCTAAAAATGTGAACTAAACTGGATCTTTTCAACCTAAAGGTTCTCTCTGTGTAGTTAATTAAACACACTTTAAGAAGACATTTGAATTGTAGGAAAGTGATGGTATCACATTATGACATTTATGCCATACCCCAAGAAGCTCAGTAATTGGTTCACCTATTCACATTTTATCAGAGAGTAAAGATGCCAAGAGCCCTAGTCAGAATTACCTAATTTACCTAATTGGCAGATTTTTTTTTTTAAAAAAAGCAAACTGGATATGTGTACTTTTTGATTTGTAAATGCACCATTTACTCACTTGTTTCAAGACACAATGTCAAACTTACCTCATTTCATGCACGTCTATAGGAAACTTTAGCCAGGTGCTATTATCGTATTTATTGCATTGTATTGAAGAATTGATTTATTTGAGTTTAATTAGAATTTCACAGGACCAAGCTGCTAGCACACTGTGGGGCTCAATGTGTGTTGTTGAGGCTTTTTCCTTACAGTTGAATAAGCTGACACTTAGGAAAGAATAAATGATCATGCAGCAGAAAAAAACAACAAAAAACTCCAATAACTCATGACAAGATGAATGCAGAACCCAGAGCTTTGACTTTGTGTGTGTGTGTGTTACTAGGGATTGAACCTCAAAGCATTCTACCTGCAAGCTACTTTTTATTTTTTATTTTTAAATGATCTCACTAAGTTGCTGAGGCTGGCCTCAAACCTGCGATCCTTCTGTCTCAGCCTCCCAAGTACTGGGATGACAGGTGTGCACTACCACACCCAGCTCAGAGCTTTGACTCTTGCTCCAGTACTTTTCCTATCAGGTCAGGGTATCTTACATAATCCGCTTCATTTTGTCCCATGAAGTACTGTCATGATAGAGGAAAGACGGAAGGCGTGCTCCTTGCCTCCTAAGAACTGTGTCCTCACGCATGCTGCATCTTCTATGGAAGAGACATGCATATTTACAAATGCAATCTTGTTTCCTTCAGGGATGGTCTACTATTTCTTTCCTTTTAAAGCAGTTCTAAGGCCGTAGAACCCATTCATATGTGGTATTCAAAAACAAATCAAACACACACACACATGTGGTCTGAAGACGGGAGCAGCGGGGTTCCAGTGGAACAGGTAGGTATGCACAAGGCACAGAGGAGCCCCGCCAGAGTGACCGGCATGGCGTGTCCCCAAGAAGGCAGGCAGCTTGGGCGGCACTGACTGAACATGCTCTGTTCAGATGGGACATGATGGGACCGTTTCACTGCATGTGGCTACGCCATGGGACCTTGTGTTCTGTTTTCTGTGACACGTCATTTAAGACCCTATCGATAAACTGAATATATTCCTCTGCTGGGTAATGGAAGGTTGAATAGACACAAAATGGTAGAGGAATGGCTAAAGGAATGGCAAATGATTTTTTTTGTTTGTTTTTTGGGTTTTTTTGTGGTACTGGGGATTGAACTCAGGGGCATTCTACCTCCGAGCTATACCCCCAGCCCTATTTTTTATTCTTTATTTTGAAACCAGGTCTCACTAAGTTGTGGAGTGCCTCACTAGGTAGCTGAGGTTGGCCGCGAACCCGGATCCTCCGGTTTCAGCCTCCCGAATGCTGGGATTACAAGCGTGCGCCACCACGCCCGGCTCGGCAAATGTTTTTTGTAGGGAAGGGAAATCCGAGTGGGTGATGATATGTGAACAGTACACTGGGATTGAGCCCCCAGACTTCTAAATTAAGGGCAATAAACAGAAGGTACAGATAGGCTCCCCTACCACCAACCGGGACCTTTTGGCTCAGAGCTTTGAAATACCCAGGTGACTGCATTCAAAGGTTGGAGAGGCCTGTGACTCTCCCAGGGCACCGCATCAGGTCGCTGGAGGTGTCCCCTTTCCCATTCCCCTGAACCTGGATGATTACACGGAGAGCTATTTTAAAGGGCAGCGCTCACAATGTAGATTTGTGGTCGGGCCAGTGACCTTTAAGGTACTTTCCAGCACCTGGGGTTTTATGATTCTATTTCTATTATGCATCTGTGCTGGGTATGTGTCACATTGTTTTCAACCAACACCGAAGGAGCAGGAGCACTGTTTGGAATGTTGATGGTGGCCCCCATCTATTTTGCGTTTCAATTTCTGGAAGCGGTCTTTGTCTCGGAGGCAGTTTGGTCCCTGACCTTCTGTAACATTTGGAGCCCGGCCATACTGTCTTTGTTTACTGTAAAGAGCATGGAAAAACCGACTTCCTGACAGCGCTCTGTAAAGTCTAAGGTCAAACCACTCACAGGTGAACAAACACAGGCCTTCTACCTTCGGCTTGCTATTTGCCCCTGTAAAATGGAGTGGGGTAATAATGCTGGGGAAAAGAAGAGGGGAAGTCAGTTTTCTGCCAGCAGCCAGCTATTAGTCAGTCTGCTTTGTGAAGAGCTAAACGTAATTCTGCATCCATTTGGGGGAAGCAAGGCAACGCCGTAGGCACTGTAGTCCTCTAGCAACCTGCTAAAGAAGCTGATAGGCCCGTCCTTTCTCTGAGCTAGCCTATCATTACTGTTTCCCAGGACCGCAGTGGTAGTGCATGGCGTCCTGTTCACTTGGAGGACTTGAGAGTCTCACCCACTGAATATCCATGTCATTCAAGGGAAGACTTCAAAGTGGCTTCGGTGTGGTGTCTTCCTTTCAAAAGGACACATCCATTTTTCACTAACTTCAATTTTTCGCTATTGTTAAATGCGATACCTTTCTTTTGTCCCAGCAAGACAAGTAACTTCCTAGGTAACAGTCTAGGAAGCTCCTGCGGGCCTAGACAGGGCCTCATTCTTCTTATCCAGCCCCCTTCCTGCCCGTGATGTGGAATGCACTGTCACAGGTGAGCAGGTCCCTTGAATGCATTTGTGTGTCACTGCGTTAAACAATGACCTTGTTCACACATTTAACCAAATGTTGACTCAAAGTCAATTATTTGCAAGATCTAACTTATCTTCTTCATAGCTAAAGAATATCAGAGTTCCTCTGAAGTAATATAAATAAAAAAAAAATTCTAACATAAATTTGACTTTGTATTTAATAAAAATTCTTTTTGGTCTCAAGGGTAAGCAGAGTCTCAAATGCCCTAGTTATCTAACATTGCTCTTGAACTCCACTTAGAAATGATATACTACCCTTTTACTAAAATATATCTGGGTATTAAAAGCTCAATTCTTTACTGCTGATGAGAAAGATTATTAACAGTTTTTTCCCCCTCAGCTGTATTATGAGGCAATAATACCCCTTTTTACTTCCAGAGCCAGAAGCAGTATGTCATATTAACCTTCATTAACTGGCAGAGAAATGAGGTGCATGCGTTAATTTAGTATTCTGGTTAGCCAAGGTTTGTGTGAGAAGACTGATAAACTTCTGTGTTTTCTCACTTTGCTGTTTTTTAAAAAGTGAAAATATGGTAGAGTTGTTCGCATGCTTATATTGTCACCTTGATAAATGCAACATTCCAATTTGGGACTAGACCAGGGTGTGCTAGGTCTAACAGGTAGGTGAGGAGAAGGGTGGAGTAAGCTCAGATTGACCAAGATCAGTCCAAGAATAACAACCGAGGTGTGCGGTGTGGGGAGCAGGTAGTTGTTAAGAGGAGGGCCAATGGTGGAGAGAAGAGATGAAGTCTCTTTCTCCACCATCTAATATCACAATACAAGGCGACTCACCGGAACCGCGGGGCTATCCTGCGCAATGCTAAATTCACTGTTCAGTTTCTCCTGATAGGGAACAACTCTTTTCAAAAAGGTACCATTATTTTAAATAGTGCATGAAGCATGCATCCAAGCCTTGAAAGCCATAGAGTCACCTTTGCCATCAATGTTCTCTTCTTGCTGTCCCCCAAGAACACTCTCCAATGTCATTTTTCCTTCTCAAGGCCTCCAGGACCCAGCTCACTTTTTCCTCTGTCACTTCCAGGGTTCAGCCGCACCTCTATGTAGTTGGTCTATCGCAGGAGCCGCCATACTGTCTTCTTATATCTAACCCCCGCCTCTCCCCATCAGTCTCAGACATGGCCACGAGATTCATTCACCTGCAGTTTGGCTGTTATGCCCATTGCTTATGAAGAGGGCGCATGTCTTAGCTTTATTTTTTTGTTTGTTTTTTTTTGCAGTTCTGGGGATTGAACTCAGGGGCATTCTACCTCTGAGCTATACCCCCAGCCCTATTTTTTATTCTTTACTTTGAAACAGGGTCTCACTAAGTTGTGGAGTGCCTCACTAGGTAGCCGAGGCTGGCCTAGAACTTGGATCCTCCGGTCTCAGCCTCCCGAATGCTGGGATTACAAGCGTGCGCCACCACGCCCCACTTGTGTCTGAGCTTTAGAAGGTGGCTCTCCTCTGGCCCACTTCTACAAAGTGAATACCTTGTTTAAGCCAAGCTGATCCTCCACACACCTGCAGGCCTATCGTAGATTGTCACCCATCTGATTCCTTCTCACTGTTCTTTTTAGCTCCAGGACAGCAGCGTGTGGTGGTCTTGATCATGTGTGAGAGCCGGGCAATCCTGACCACTTACTGGTTTACTGGCTGTGTGGCTTGGGGCAACTTATATAAGCTCTTTTATATCATTAAAAATAACTCTGTGTGTGTGTGTGTTACTGGAGATTGAACCCAGGGACTCTCCACTTCCAAGCTACACCCCTCCCCCAGCTCCTTTTATTTTTATTTTAAAACGCGCTCCCTCTAAGATGCCCGTGCCGAGAGTCTCACTATGTTGCCGAGGCTATCCTCGGACCTGTGATCCCCCTGTATCAGCTTCCCAAGTACTAGGATTATAGGCATGCTCCACCACACTCAGCTGAAAATAACTTATTAAAAAAAAATACTTTTCTCATGGGATTGTCAAGATTAAGTGGGTTAATATATCTAATATGCTTAGAATAGACTTTGGCACATACATTTTCAGCCACTGCCTTAGCTATTGTTTTTGATGCTGGATCCCCGCCTCCCACACCAGCCAGACATTTCATAGCTCCCTGGAAATCCTAGGGGCCCCTGGGAACCTTTCCAGATGTTTAGGTAAAAGTCATTGTTCCCCCCTTCAGCCTTGCCCGGGCACTTCTTATCTGACCCACAGTAAGCAGGCAGATTTAGACCTATTTATTATTTTTATAGGAAATAAAACTCAAAGAGATGGCTAGCCAACGAAGATAATACACAGTTATTTCCAGCAGAAAAAGCAGCACAAACGTCATAGATTATACATTTCCTGACAGCCAGGGCGGTACTTCAGGTATCACTGTTTCTCTTGTGGTACTTTAGGCCTAGTTATTAACAAAAATAAGCCAAAATATTTCTCTTTCTAATTCAATGTATACAGAGAATCATAAATAGACCAGTCTGTTTAAATAGATATTGTACAATGGGTAGTAGCATCTTGACTGGTAGCAGATAAATGGGAAGAAGTAAGTGGCCATGCTCAGCGTTGGACAAGGGGTGATCGGGCCCCTCTGGACAGCACAAGCATGGCGGTTTAGGAGTAGTTTGGTGGCAACCTGCCAAATGGATTGAAAGAAAAAGCGGGGTACCACTGAGGAGGCTGAGCGTGAGGGTCTGAGTGCGGAGCCTGCGCTTGAATGAATGCAGGGAAGATTGGAAAGTCAAGGGTCATTTGTAAAGAAGGAGTCCAAAGGACTTAGAAGGTGGTAGACGATGATAGAGAAGAAAGAGTGGAAATGTGATCTCTAAGGGTCTTCCTTGGTTAACTTTTGCATGTTCAAATCGGAATAAGATTGTCTTTGATAGCACATCATGAGGGCATTAATGACCACCTGTCTTGATACCTACAGATCCACATAAGACAAGTTGTAGACATTTATCCCCACCGGTTTAACTGTTCTCCCATTCTAGTTAGCTGGCATCATGGATTTTTTTTCCCCCTAAAAAAGCATACTTCTCACATATTGAGAAGCATCTTCTGAATAGGCAACTTATTCCAGGATAGATGACAGCATCTACAGATGCCAAGGCCATCTCTGTCTCTCTGATGTGCCCTATTGTAACTAGTGGGACATCCACGTCACCTTGGCAGCAACGTGCTCCAGAAACTGTTTGCTCTCACTCCACTGAGAAGTAGCAATATCCATGCGGCTGAAGGGCTCTAGCTACAGCCATGTACAGCATGTACAGCGTTAGAAAAATATCACCCTCCTTTGCCAGCGTGAGATGCCAAACTGCAAATAGGAGACCTGTCAATTCGACGAAGGAGAAACGTTTTGCTCGTTTTTAACGATTACTTGCGAGGCAACTTTATTGTCGTGCATTTGTGCTTTTAAATAAGGAATTGCATTTTTCTTTTTAAAGAAACAATGCAAACTGTCTCCTCTCTTTTCCCTACAAAGGGATGAGGTTTTCTCACTTGGGTGAACGTTGCCTGCGCCGCTTGCGGAAGCAAGGGAGCAATCTTGGCAAGCATCTTATTAGCCTAGAAATAAATTATTCAGAATGCAGGTTCAGATACAGATTGCAAGGAGAGATAATAGAATTGGTTTTCCAAGCCTGATCATGCTATGAAGCCATGGTGTGGGCTTTTCAGGAATCCACTTAAGTGGAATCGGCTTTGACGAATACACACTAGAAGTAATATTGCTGCCATCCAGCTAGTATCCGCGGTACAGCATCCTCAGGATGTCTTCAAGTGCCCACGTCTCTTTATGTAAGTGTGCATATGTGAAAGTATATGTGCCTCCCCAAGCATTTCTGCAGATGTAGTCCTCTCATTGTTCTTTTAAGGAAATGTCTTCCTGGCAGCGTGAGAGGGGCAGGTCTCACTTGAGCTCCGTCTCCCTCCTGCTCCCCCCTGCCTCGGCGCAATAGTTGACCACATCGGCAGCCGACTCTAGCTCGCTTGTCATGTGGCTTCTCATGTGATGCCGGGTCTGCCGCACTTTGGAGCAACAGCATTTGTGACTCGGCACTCATGGACAGGCAGTAGAGCGCAGGACAGGGCAGACTCGAGAGGGGGCGGGGAGGCCAATAAATCGAGAACCGGTCAGAAATAAAAGTCGCACGAAGTACTCTGATCTCTGTATTCTTTTTGTTGTTGTTTTGAAATTTGATTTTAACTCTTGCTCTTTTTTTTTTTTAATGGTTTCTGTCTTTTCCACCCCCACAGGCAACGAGCTGCGCTGTTTTTTTTGTGTGTGTGTGTGTGTGTGTGTGTGTATTTTAATTCTTTTTTTTTTTTTTTTTTATTCTGAAGCCAGACTGTCTTTTCTCCCAGCTCCGGGGCTGCATCGCGGTGGGCACGCCACGCTTCAACTGGCTACCTGCACTCTGCTGCTGTCTCCACCTGGGCTTCGCCATGGTGCGCCGGACCGACTCATGTGTCTGTACCATGAGGAAGGACCTGCTGGCGGAGCGCTGGCCAGGGTCTCCTCGCAGCTGGAAGAGGGGACCTGGAAGACAGGGTAAAGCTGCAGAAGACCCGGGATGGGATGTCTAGAGAGGACGCAAAGGACCGAGAAAGGGAAGTCAGGAATCCTATATGCCCATGCCCACCGAGGCTCCGCAGGTGCCGGGCGACAACAGACAACAACCCTGAATTGTGCACCAAGCTAACACCCAGCTCGGGCTGCTCTCGGGATTGGTCTGGGGGACAATCCGGGCAGCGCCTTGGTGGCATTTCACCCGAGAGTGGAGCTGAAGACGGATAAACAAGGAGGAAATCTCAGGAGTGAGAAAGTGCCTGAGAAGGAAGAAGAAATGCCAGCTGCATTGGGATTGTCTGCCACTGGCTCTGTGCTTAACCCAGGGAAGATGGCATAATTTATAACCCAGAACGTGGATGGAGGAACTGTAAATTTGTAGCCTGGACATCCCCGGTGCTGTCAGGGGAGAAACTGATGGGCTGGGTGACTGTCTGTGGTCCCCAGAGAGCCCGGCCGCCTTGCAGCATGGATGTAAATGCATGCGTGCATGTGGAGACCTGGGGAATGCTTGCTGACCAGGTTACACAGGAAGTCTGTCGCTCTGCTGGATCGGGCTGGACCGAGGCTTGAGTTTCAGCTCCAGCTCGACACCCATTTCCTGACTAGCCAGGAGGAATGGCCAGAGCAGCTGTGTGCAGAATTCTGCTTTTAATGTAAAAGCAAGCCCCCTCGGTTTTAACTCCTTGAAGTTCTGAGGGCTCTTTGCTGTGCTTGGACTGATTGTGAGGTTTTGTTTTCTTCTTCTTCTACTACTATGCATCCCTGTAAACACAGCTGTATTCAGGATGGCAGGGGGGGAAAAAATTCTAGCCTGTAAATAGAAATGTGATCAATTTAATCAAAATAAATGTATCCCAGATGACTTTGAGACCAGCTGGCTACCACAGGCTTCAGATGCTAAATGCTCAGTGGAGATGAATACCGTGTTATATTTACATGTTTTCGAGTGCCTGGATCAGCCTATAATTTAAAAAAAAAAAAAAAAAAGATATCCTTTTCTAAGGAAGAGAAGTGGTCCTCCCAGCTCAGGGCGAGGTGGTTAGATGCAGGTGTGGTTCATGATGTAGATGCCAGGGGGTTTGTGGTGTTGCATTTCAAAGGGCATGTGCCACGAGGCAGAGCGTGGCCCTTGTCAATATGGAGAAAGCATGCCTGTAAGTTGCAGTGGCGGAGAGGCGGGCGTCCTCCGGGTGGCCTCTGGTGAGGCTAGATACAGGCACTGGAGCTTAGAGATTCAGGGTGAGCTGTGGTGGCCAGCCCCAGCTCGGTGGAGCTGGCTCCAACCTGGGGGGTGAGGAACTTTCCCAGTTGTCATGGGGAGTTCTTCAGGGACGCCTGTCTGGCCCTTCCACTGTTTGTTACTAATTCCACAAAGGCAGCTCTGTGTGTTGGATGATGTTTGGCCAGCTGTTGATGCATTCCTGCGGGTGGGAGCGGAGGATCTTGTTACTGTACTTCCACACTGTAGGGGCCGTGTGCAGGGACGGGAGGAGAAGAGAGCAAGTGAAAGAGTCTGATCGTCCGCCTGCCTCCGGAGCGTCCTCGCGGGAATCCAGCAGGGCTGTTCAGCGAAAAGAGGGAGAGAGGGAGCAAGGAGGGATGAGGACTCAGGGGGAGAAGGAAGGGGAATGAAACCGAGCAAGCCCGTAAGAGAAAAACAGAACTTCAAAGCTGCAGAGACAAGCAGAATGTCAGCAGCTTGTAATTAGCGGTTCATGGTTGCGTCAGCGACTGTATCTCTCCAAGAATAACTATGTGATGTGTGCCACAAAGGGCAGAAGATAGTCATAACTAAGTTATCAAACGCAGTTCAAACAAGGGCAAAAGGATTAAGGAATTTTCTGTGTTTGTAAATCAAATACGGATGGATTACATGTATAAGACTTGCTGAGTTCTGCACGAATGAGGGCTGAATTTACCAATTTGTTGGGCGGGGTGTGTGTGTGTGTGTGGGGTTCATTAAATGAAACAGTGAATCCTTAAAAATGCAGACTAATGGTGCACGCTCCGGCAATACATTTCCCCCAAACAGCCCCACACCGAACCACCGCTCCCTTCTCTCCGCTCCCAGGCACCATTGTTTATTTTTTATTTTTTGTGCTTTTCAGTCCAAAGTTACCTTCAAGTAGACTTGCTCAATTAAACTCTGGAAGTCTCATTTTAGAATTCAAAAATGACTGACTCTGGGGTTTTCAGTTGTGTCCCTAGCCCTAGCGTTTAAACCCTGAAGGAGCTCTGATTGTCTTAAGCCAAGCGGTAGTTTGCTAGTACTGTCGTGGGAAGCCAGGGTACCACGGTATTTGAGGCTCCCTTCACTTCCCCCCCTGTCTCTTGTTCTTGGAGATCTTGGTCCTGCCTCCACAAAGAGAGGGTGGGAGGAGCTGATTGGTCGGCGGGCTAGGGATGTTTACTCTTATTTGTTTTCGGTGCCCCTCCATGGCATTCATTTCACATTTGTATTTGTGTGTGCACCGCACAATTGCTCCTGACCTGGTTTGTTTCTCTGCCCGAAGAGAAGTCAATTTTAGTTCAGCTCTGTGCGTTTCGCTTCCTGGGTAATATGCACATATGTATTACATTACACATGTATGCATTTTCCTTTTTTTTTTTTTTTTTTTTAAATGTGGATTAGGGAAAATTGCAGGCCGGGAGAGCTGTGTCTATTAAATCAATAGTCTTTTGAATCGCATGTAATATAATTTAAATCTACTCACTTTGAGGTTGCCAACGCTGACATTGTCTGAGCCCGTTTTAATTTACATCTTCGATTTAGTCAAGAAGCGGAACCTGCCAGATCAGAATAGTGTATTCCATGCACCCAACAGGGTGGAAGACATTATTTTGTTTGTGTTAGCTCAAACAGCTGGTCATTAATGCAGTCCCCATTTCTGGAGCGAAGCGCTGGTGGACATGAATGGCTGCCTGATTAATGCTACCCCTCCGAGGGTCCTTCACCCAGCGGTCATGCTCGCAGCAGAATAATGTAGCATGATGTGATTGCACTCTAACAGGATAGTATGTCATTGTGTCACCAAGCAATTGAGGTTATTATGGGGCTGGGCAGACAGACGGGACAGTGGGGTTACTAGACCGTAGCATTTTTAGAAATACAGGCCTGACCTACTTAGAGTTATTCTCTGGCTGGCAGCTGCATGGCACATAAAGTCTCCCGATAGGCTGAGGCTGTTGCTAGGGGAATTAGCATGCATTTTTCCACACACAGACTCAGTGACTGAATGATAAAAGCTGACTGGAATTAAAGAGATTTGGTTTAGTATTATACAGATTTATCTGCCTCGTTTTTTTTTTTTTTTTTTCTTTCTTTCTTTCTTTCTTTCTTTCTGAAGTGCAGAGAAAGAGTGCAAAATACAGATTTTGTTTTTGTTTGTTCTTTGACCTTCTCCTGATCTCCCTCCTGCCCCTTACCCTCAAAAGAGCCAGGACGGGAGGAGTTCAGGCCAGTTATGAAATTTTGCTTAATCTCTTACTGTTGGGGTCACTGAAACCATGTTGCAAATTGCAAGATATTTAAGCTTGAAGACTGCTGGGAATGACTAACAGAAGGTTAGATTATTTTTCCTCTTCTGTGCACTAAGCTGTTTTGAAGTTGGACATGCATCTTTCATGCACTGTATATTTAAACTCTCTTTCCCTTTTGGGCTCCAACAAAACATTTATATAAATTCTTTTCTATCCAAACAGATTGAAGCTTGCAATCTCTGTCTTGTTTAAAATAAGATAGTCAGGATTCCAGATTTAGACAGGAAAAAAGCATATACCATTTTTTTTATAAAAAAAAAAAAAAGAATTTTTTCTGGGCTATTTTGGGGTTGGCTCTCTTTTTACAAAAACAGCCTGATGTTTATGCTTATAGATGAAAGTTAGCTGCCCCCCAGCCCACCCGTTTGCTTTACAATATACCAAAAAACATAGGCATTTCTCCAGAAGAAAATGTATCTGCAGAATTTATCTGGAGATTCTATTTCCTCCTTGCTGACATATGCTCTGCATGTAGAAAGCTCACATAATCAGTTTTATAAGATGACCCATTTTTCTCCCCCTCTCCTGTATCTCCTAGTGCCTGTGGTTTTAATAGATCTTTTCAAGAGGAAGATTTCTAATAGATCTTTTTTAAGATAATCTGAAAGTCCATCAGGAGAAAAATTAAAGCAATGTGTGTTGAAGAATACTTTGATTTTTCTCATTCTTGATTATATGCTTTATGTGCTTAAGCTGCAGTGTCTTTCTGGTGTGTGTGTGTGTGTGTGTGTGTGTGTGTGTGTGTGTGTGTGTAAAGCAATCATTATCCTGCTTTTTTTATTTGAAATTAATTTTTGTAAGAAAGTACTATGACACCACAAGTAAACAAGAAGCTTAGCTGTTTGAGTAAGGGGGAAGAATGAGGTAGATTCCAGTAAACTTGTAACACTCAGTTTCTTGGCCACATGTGACAAGGAAAAAAAGAAATTTAGTTGAGGATTTTTGTTTTCATTTAGGTTTTTAAAAATAGGCAGAACGATTTAGACACATGCTTTCAAATAGTGATTTTTTTTTTTTACTTACATCAGAAGCTACAGTGAAATGAAACCCCCCAAATCCTCTAGTTGTTAAAAGATTTCAGAAATTAATCAATCTTCTTTTAAAAAAATTCTAGACATGTTTACATTTCAGCATATAAATATAGCTTATCAAGATAAAAGAGTATATTGTCTGATGTTATAAGTGATAAGGTCACACCCTCACTGGCTTTGTGAGTCCCCACAATAGCATTTATTATAAAGGTTTCCAACAATACCAGCAATCCTTTATCATCGAATAAAATGTCAATTTATGGTGGTTGAATAAAATATTACCTTGTATGCTACTCCTTCCAAAAATGAAGCCATTTTTAATTATTTATTTAATAGATGAACATTTTGACCTTTCTTCTATAGTACTTTACTTAAGTCAGTTTGCAATCAAATATTTAAGTGCAAATACATAGAAATAAAATATCACTTTAAAGTCACTTAATAAGAAAAAAACAATTTTTTGTGTGGTACTGAGGATTGAACCCAGGAACTCTATCACTGAGCAACATCCCCAGCCCCTTTATGTATTTTATTTTGAAACAGGGTCTCCCTAAGTTGCCAAAGCTGGCCTCAAACTTGAAATCCTCCTGCCTCATCCTCCTGAGTAGCTGGTACTACAGGCTTGTGCCTGTGTCTAGCTATGAGGAAAAAATATTTTAAAATTCTTTAATTCACAGGTGTCTGATTTATATAAAGCATAGCCCATGTCCAAGTGTACATTAAATTGAACTTTCATTGTTTGATCAAAAATTGATGACATTGAGTTCCTCAATATAATCTTATTTTTTTAACTTAATAATTTTTTATTTTTTTGACTTTCATCCCTTACCAGAGGTAAGCATTCCATGTATCAAAACAACAACAACAAAAACCAAACAAACAAAAAAAACCACACACACAGTTTTAAATATCCTTTGTTCCAATTTAGGTACACCTAAGATTAAATCTTAGATATTCACATAGACAATGAATGTCAATAATATTTATTTTATCCTCTTCCATTAAAAAAAAGGATCCAGCATCTTTCTCATTGCATGGATCATTTATTTGTTAGGTAAGCATTTTCTTTCAGCTCACACATAAGGCTGGCTTCTCCAGTAATAAGGTTCAACATAGGACCACTGAGCTTTGGGGGTTGTTGGGGAAACTGAAAAGGGAATATGGCAGAGGGTTTTTGTGAGGCACTGAGCTTCATTTAATGTTGGGCTAAATAGTTCTCCTCACTGTGTTCTGTTTAATGCTAATGTCACCTAATCCCTGTAGCTTGGGGAAAGGGAGAATGATCTTCCTACAAGATACTAGGAGAAGATCAGCCTCTGCTGACCTCACAAACCATCTCAGTACTTTCATCCTAGGGAAGGTCTAGCTGGAAGTTGGACTGTGCATTTTGTGAAGGCGTGAAAGCACACTGTAACCTAGAGATTTGGAGCATCTGTATTGAAACTATTCATAGTATTTTGATGCCTTTATTGCAGGGGCCCAAGCTGCACACCCAGACCCTGTCTGACTCATCCTGACACCTATCGATTCCCACCTCCTTCACGGGGCCCTCATCACCTGCATCCTATTAGTCTGAGATCCTGAGAGTCCTAGTCTCTCACCTCTTCTTCATCTATGTGCTAGGTGCACAAAAATTGCTTCACAGATGTTAGATGATTAATGAGTGAGGTAATGCTTATCCAGAAGACACATTTTATACAACAGTAATGCAGCCTTCTTTTTGTGGACTCAACCACCATGGTGCAGGGCAGGGGTTGGCAAGCTTTTTCTGTGAAGGGCCAGATAGTCAATATTTTAAGTTTTCTAGGCCATATGATATCTATAGCACTTGTTCACCTTGGTTGGGGCAATGATAAAGCAGCCATAGGCAGTTTGTAAATGAATGAACATGGCTGTGTTCCAATAAAGCTTTATTTACAAAAGAGGCCATGGGCCAGATTTGGCCTCTGCACTAGACTCAAGTATGATTATCACCTGTGATTTTTTTGTTTTGTTTTGTTTTTGGTTTTTTGTTTTTTTTTTGATGGTACCTCTGAGCTACAGCCCCAGTCCTATTGTTTATTCTTTATTTTGAAACAGAGTCTCACTAAGTTGAGGAGGGCCTCACTAAGCAGCTGAGGCTGGCTGCAAACCTGTATCTTCCAGTTTCAGCCTCCCGAATGCTGGGATTACAAGCGTGCGCCACCCCACGCCTGGCTCACCTGTGATATTTTTGAGGTTAAAATTTAGTCTCGATCTGTGTACTCCTCAGTGATTTTTTTTTTTTTTTATATATATATAATTGAGAGTGATTCTGCTGTCCAGGAAATGTGTGATCCGGCTGTGAGGCTGTGAGGTGTTGGTGACATCATTAGAGCTAACTGTCCTTAATGGGTAGAGTTACCTAGAACATGTATTTGGGGGAGTCAGGCATCAGAAGTCCTGACTCCAAGAGCCGAGCACACACAGAGGCCCAGAGTAAGCCTAGAGGTATCCGATTGTATTGGTCAGCATTTTCACAGCTAAGATCTAAATGACCTGACCACATAACTTAGAGGAAGGAAGACTTATTAGCTCACAGTTTGTGGGTTTAGTCCATGCAAGGCCAAGGACCGCAGATCTTCGGGCATGGCAGCAAGCAGCTAAGAAAGGGAGCGCATAAGGCTTTGCTCTTCATACCATGGAGCCTGGAAGCAAAAGGGAAAGCCAGGGGAGGAGCAACCATGTGCAGTCTCCAAGGCTGCAGCCCCAGGGACACTCCACCAGCCGGGGCCACCATGTTATGGGTTTATCTGCCTGGGATTACAACCCTTATGACTCGGCTACATCAACTCCAACTACCAACGTTTGAGCTCTTAAGGGGCCGTTTCATATCTTAACTATAACACCACTATATTTGAAGGACTGTGTGCTTGTCGTTTTACCGCTGATTTTTTTGGGGGGGGTGGGAGGTGGGAAGAGGGGGTGTTGTTTTTAGCATGTACTCTTCTAAGAATGTCAGAGAAATAGAGGATTTTTTTTTTTTTTTGGTCTGTTTAGAGTAAGACCAAAGATGGATGGAACAAAAATGACTGCTTTTCTGCCATAAGGCTATGATTTCATTATTTGAAAATTATGCTAGAGGCTTATCTCCTGCAGAACATTCATCTTGATTCAATGGCTTTAGAGCAACACATGCCTGCAAAACCTCCTCCCATCTTGAGTTGATTTTGTGTCCATGATTTCTTTTTCTAATTTTTTAGGGGGTGAGTACTGGGAATTGAACCCAGGGGCATTCTACCTCTGAGCTACACTTCCAACCCTTTTTAATTTCTTATTTTGAAACAGGGTCTTGCTAAGTTACTGAGGCTGGCCTCAAACCTGCAATCCTCTTATTTAGTCTCCCAACAATGATTTTTTTTTTTTTAAAAAGAGCATTTGCTGTTCATCATTGCCTGGCTTTCCTGTTCCATCTAGGTCTCTTCAGTGACCACATTTCTCTTGATCACAGATCCCCAGTGTGCTCAAGGCTAGCCTCTCCCATAAGAACTCTGAGCATCCCAAACAAAGCACCTCTTAAACTGTTATTCTTAACTTTGACCCCTCTGATCCACTCCGTCAGACCGTGAGTACCACAGGGCAGTAGAATTGTGTCTTTGTTTAATGTGATATTCCTAGCAATTGATAGAGCCATATGTGCCTTCTAAGGACTCAAATATTTGTGAAATAGTGAGTGTCACAGGCTTATGCATTCTGTATCCTAACAGTTCATATTACACAAGTCACTTGGAATTTTGTTAAGCTATAAATTAATGATGACATCGAGTTCATCTATCCTTGTGGTTGTCAAATATCACTTAGAAATGAAGGGTCCTAGCCATACAGTTACAAAATTAGTAAATGAGAAAATTCATGAAGTACTGTGACTTCTGAGATCAGAACTCACTAATCACACATTTTTATTTAGACAAGAGTGAAGCAGGATAAAGATGAAGATGAGAGACCTGATTTTTTTAAAGTAGCAAAAATAGGAATTGTTCTAAAGCAAGAATGCTCGTTCTTCCTTTGTGGGACCTTCATAAAATGTATAATTATTCCATCAGGCATATGCTTAGTTCTCACAAACCATGGCAAAGCTTATTAAGTAAAAAGTGTTCAGGAAACATCAGTCGAATTTCATATTTGAAATTTTGGCTTGTCTTTTTTTCAGTAAGAAAATCTTTTAGTTCTCTGACAAAGAACTAAATGGTAGGAGAATGCTACTTTGATGCTTTACAGGACCCTTTCTTAACTGCACGGTGAAGTTGTATTAATAACAGAGAGGCATGGCGGCAGCAGTGCTGGGTGCAATTGAACACCTGGGCTCTCCCTGGAGTCTTTCTTTGCTATTGCTCCTGGTTACAAATGCCCACATACCAGCCCTTGAAAGCAGCAGCATGGGAGTGACAGCCTTTTTGTGCTCTCTGCCAATTATTAGGTGCCACTGACTATTTTGAAAGAAGCCAGTACATAAAAATTGGCATTTGGCGAATGCCTTCCAAGGAGCGATCCCTGTCCCCATTTTCTTTTCAAATGCATTTGATGCTCTGAGTCGGGATGCTGCCTGCCCCTCTTGTCATCTGAGGCTGATACCAGTCTCATGAAAGACACTGGATGGCTAGGCACTCGGTGGATAGCATCATGCTTATAGTATTTCTCCCTTTTCTATCTATGGTGGGTTTATATGTCATTCTCTTACAGGAAAACTTTCTTCTTTTTTTTTTTTCCAAGGTCATAGAATCATAGTTCCTACCACCAAACTATCTTGGTTTAGGCTTCCAGCTTTAAGAATATTGTTTTGTGAGAATGATCACTGGGACCTTGGATTCTACTGTGCTTTCAGAATGAAAGGTGTAATATATATACACATACATTTTTAATTTTAAGGAAATCTCTTTATTTTTCTTTATTGAAAAATAGTCTATAAAACTAGCATTTTACATCATTTCAACAAAAAACATAGTAGCAGAAGTGGTATTTGTCAATTATTAATCCTTACTAGAGTCTGAGGATTCTTAATTAAAGAATTTTGGAATCCCTAGAGTTCTTTTTAGGAAATACATATACATATAAAAATTGGTCTTACAGCAAAATATTAATCACTGAGACAATTCAAATGAAAGAGAGCCAGCACACAAGAGGAACGACAGCACATCCCTTTTCTTTACCAGTTCTTCCTCTTGCTAATTGCTAGGAAGCAGGTAGGGCTTTGCAATCCAGCTAGCCATTTTTGAGGAATCACTTTAGCGAATTGGACCCTCCCATATTTCCAGGAGTCTCTTTAGAATCGGTGTACCAATATCTGCCTTCTCAATCACAGGAAAAAAGGTTGACATGGATTAAGGTCTATATTTTCATAGAGCTGTTTTTCCCCCTCTAGAACAATATATAATATTGAAAGGATGGCATGGCTATATTATATACTCAATCCATAAAAAAGAGCTAGTTTAATTTACTGTAAATCTATTTATCTGACTATATGATCCATAGAGACAAGTATTTTATCAATTTATTTTACCATGGTGCCATGCCTGGCCCAGAGGTGTTAAGTGTATCTCTATTGAACAAATAGAAAACAGGGAGAAGTGTTGATATTTTAAGCCAAAATTCCCCAATATAAACCACTGACTTTTGGTTCTAAATGTAAGCAACAAACACACACACACACATACACACACCACAATAAATAAAGCCCAAAATTTTATCCTTGTAATATTGTTACCAGGCATCCATTTTCTACTTTTATTTAGGTAAAACAAAATGTATAGATGAAAAGTGTCATTTTGACCAAGCTATTGCTCTGCGTGAGGCTTACTAGTATAGGATGCTTGCTCTTAGAGAAAATCTATTATAGTAGTAATGGCTTGAGAGCTGATTTTTTTATTCTGCACAAAAATATTTAGTATTATTTGAACAATCCTTAGAAGTCAGCATCAACAAAACAGGTGGCAGCATTCTTCTTTCCTCTAAGTAGAAGAGTAACTTACAAAGGTTATTACTATATAAGCATTTGTCTAGCAGGAATTAGATAAGTATCTTAGAACTGGAAGGGACCTTAGAAATAATCTAATCCTCCCACTGCCAGACACTTTGCAGATAAAGAGGCTGGGTCATGGAGAGGTTAAGAGATTTGTTCAAGGTTACCCAGCTAGGTTTTGCAAGAGCTAGAACCAAAGCTCGCTCTCTCTCCCGCCCTCTTTGATTCCAATGTTGCAAGTGTTCTTTAACCCTGCCCTACCTGAAACATCACCTGATTTCTAGTTCAGAATGAGCCCACAATTATATTTTAAAAGTCATTTGGGCTTGTTCACTAACTAACAATGTGTCGTATTAAGAACTCTTATGGGGAAACACAGGAAGAAGCTGATAGGATGCTGTGCAATAGAAACACACACGTAGTAGTCTCCAGTGTGGCAAAATTCCACATATGGTACAGAAAGTTCATGATACTTCAAAACTAGCAATAGGGATTACTGCCCTGGCTTTGCTGCTTACCAGCTACTTGAGCTTGGGTGAATCGTTTATCTCTCCAGGGACACTTTCGTGCAGCCAGAGGACAGCACTTTGATAATCACCGAGGTTACCTCTGGTTCTGTTCCTCTAACAGTCTATCAGTGTCCAGAAAAAGTTATCCTATATTTTTGAAGCTGTGTCCAAAGTTTATCTCTTTACCCAGTCACGGTCTATGGATTCTGTCAGAAATGAAAGGAAGTCTGTTTCCAAGTAGACCACAGGCATGACAGTAGAAGTTATAGCATAAAGAACTATTACCCTGGTGGTATTTTGTCATATTCAAGGAAAAAGGAAGAATCCTAGGTTTCAAATTCTACCAGGTTCATACCTGTCTTTTAGTCTCTGGTTCTGGTTGCCTGAACCTATGTTTATACTTGGGCACCATTAGATGAGAACAAAAAAATTAAATGAATAGCAAAGTTACACACCCACCCACCCACCCACACACACAAAGGAGTGCCGGGCAGTGCAGTGTCCAATATGGTAGCTATGAACCCTGTGAACCCTGTGAGACTATAGCTATTGAATAATGTGTGGCTACATGAATTGAGATGTGAGGATGGAATATATTCTAGACATCGAAGACTTAAAATGATGAAAGAAATGTAAAATATGTATTTCATTAATTTTAATACTGACTACAGCATTAAAATTATAAATGCTGAAGTGATAATAATTTAAATGTGTTGAATTAAAAATGTTATTGAATCAATTTCTTAATTTACTTTTTACAACGTGACTTCTCAGTAATTTAAAATTATGTATGCAGTTCACATTCCATTTCTATTGGGCAGCGACTGCCTATACTGTAACTCCCCTCCTTCTCATAGGAGCTTGCCTCTTCCTGTCTCAGGAGTCTCATGGTAGTGGGACACTGAGAGTGTGCTGGAGAGTATGAGAAGGACAAATGACTGTGATGTCACTAAGAGGAGTGAGCTTCCTGTGATTGGGAGGAGACCTCTTTCTGGAGGCCATTGTCTATACACCCACAGTTACATCATAATGCCAATGCGCCTCTTGGAGTGCTTATAGGTAACCTAGAGATGGTGTTCAGCAGTCGATGAAATGATTTTAAACCAATTTCCAAGTGCTCCCTCATCTCTACAGAGACAGATATCTTTCCTTATAACAGATTAATTCTTTTTTTATTGCAACGGGCTTCAAGCAGATTCCCTCTGAGTTTCTTAGAATGTCAAAAGACACAATTACCCATGGGATTCATGATAATAGGGGAATTATAGAATTCAGAGCAAAATAGATGGGATGAATAGCCTAAAGGATCAAACAGGGGTCATTTATAACTTTGCCAGCAGTAGTGAAACATTGGGGCAGTAACAATTATAAACTGGCCAAGTAACCACTGTCGTCATGAACAAGCTGTAGGGCTCTTCAAAAAAGTATTGAATTTAAGCTTCGAAAGGGAATAGAACACATTATGTTAGTGTTGTTTAGTTTTTATCAGTATTGCTTTAAACTGGGAAAGTATGGTTTTTTTGAGTATGGTAATACTTATCATGTCTCAGTTGCTTTTTTCTATATGATCAAAAGCAGTCTTAGAGTTGAAATGGACATTTTTTTAGTGATGAAAAATAGAGTCTTAGATGTGATGTGATGGTGGTACCAGATGTGGGGTCCACGTTTTTCTATTTTGAGTCAAATTCTGTTTCCTTATCACCATAGAAGTACACGCCCTTAAACCTACTGCTATGTTTTATATTATGTCACTAAATCACAGGACCTTTTAGCTTCTTCCATCTTCTTGACAATTTGCTTCTTATGTCACAAAATAACATGCAGCAAGACCTTGCCAGAAGTTGAATCCTCCATGAAAGTTACCTGTTTACAGGTAAAAAAAAAAGTATGGAAATAACTGGAAAGATGAACTATATACTCTTTGAAGACACTAAGAGCACATCTAGTTTAACTGACCAACTGTTTTGTGTATATATAGAATGACTTCTGAAGAGCTCATGTATCAAAGTTCAGAGCTGATATAATTCAATCATGAAGCTTATAATCTAACAATGCGCATATCCATTGTAATGGATTTACTGGGTGGAAACCTAGGCTAATGGTGTATGGCTGGAGAAGGTGAGTCACTGGGGGTGTGGACTAAGGGACTACGCTGTTGTCTTTAAATCCCCTTGCTTGTTAGTGCTCTCTCTCTCTCTCTCTCTCTCTCTCTCCTTCCAGCCTCCATGATGTGAGAGCAGAGCTTTAGAGCTTTGTTCTCTCCCTGTCTCTGCTTCCCACAACCATGCCCTGACTTCTGCAGATTCTGGACTCACCGGGACTAAACCCCGAAGTCTCCTCAAACTGAGCAAATAAATTTTCCTTCTTTTGAGTTGTGTGGTTGGTCATTTTGTGTGACAGTGGTGAGGGTGTTGAGTGAGACACAAACTAATAGTGGCTCCCAAGATGAGGACCTCCTGACACTGAAACAAGCAAGAAAGGAAAAAGAAGAAATACACTTTACCTAATGACTAAGTACTGACACCCCTGCCAGAGAACAACTATAAAATTGTGGCCATAATTTTTTAAAAAGCCACCACTTAATGGTGCTAGAGAGGAAGCACAAATAGGCAGAGTCTGAAAGAGGAATCTCTTCTCAGAAAAGAGGAAAAGGGGAATCAAGTGGAGTGACTGCCTATTGTCAGGACTTTTTTTTTTTTTTTTTGTGGTACTGGGGATTGAACTCAGGGGCATTCTGCCTCTGAGCTACACCCCCAGCCCTATTTTTTTTATTCTTTATTTTGAAACAGGGTTGTAGAGTGCCTCAGTAGGTAGCTGAGGCTGGTAGTGAACCCAGATCCTATGGTCTCAGCCTCCCAAAGGCTGGGACTACAAGCATGCGCCACCATGCCTGGTTTAGGACTTTTGCTCTTTAGACATCGCCTGCAGGGAAACAGGGTGCTGGTAAAGAAAGCCACAGTCCTTCTAGACAGGCAACAGAAAAACTCAGCCAACAGAGAGAAGGGAGAATTGAGAAAGGAAAGAGCTGCAAGCGAGATTCCCACTTTGTTCTCACGTATCTGGTTCATCCTTGATTCACACATACATATGCAACAGATTCAAAGCATCTCAGCTACAGATCAACTATCTGAATTGGGACAAGAACTGTCGTCCAAAAATAAAAATGTGTAGTTCTGAGCTGAGACAAGATCATCATTTGCTAAAATAAATGGAACACTATACATAGGAGAAAACACAGTTCAGAATTTCTACATTTTCACATTCATAATGTTTAGGATATAAGCCAAATTTATCTGGTCTACAAGTAATCAGGAAAATGGACTGTATTATCATAAGAAAAGATCATTAACTGATATCAACACCAAGATAGCCCAGATATTAGAAGTAACAGACAGAGCCGGGCGTGGTGGCGCACGCTTGTAATCCCAGCATTCGGGAGGCTGAGACCGGAGGATCCGGGTTCGCGGCCAGCCTCAGCTACCTAGTGAGGCACTCCGCAACTTAGTGAGACCTGGTTTCAAAATAAAGAATAAAAAATAGGGCTGGGGGTATAGCTCGGAGGTAGAATGCCCCTGGGTTCAATCCCCAGTACCGCAAAAAAAAAAAAAAAAAAAAAAAAAAGAAGTAACAGACAATATTTTAAAAAACTGCCATGATCATACAGTATGTAGTAAACACAATATGTAAACACTTTACTGAAGAGATAGAAGTCTATGCAGAAAAATAAAAAAGAGAAAGAAAATATGGAAATTATAAAACTGAAAGATGCAGTATCTAAAAGGAAATCACTTGATGAACTAACCGTCAAATAGAGTTGATAAAGAGAAGAATTAGTGAACTTTAAGACAGACCAATAGTGATTATTCAGTGTGAAAAATGTACAGAAAAGTATTGAAACAAAAATGGACAAAGCCTCAGACACCTCTTAGATAATATCAAATGGTTCAATTTACATGTACTTGAAGTCACAGAAATGGAAGAAAAAAAATGCAACAGAAGAAACTATTTGAAGAAATAATGGCCAATATTTTCCCAAATGTGATGGAGGCCATACATTTATCAATTCAAGATGACAACAGTACCAAGTAGATAAACACAAAGAAGGCCATGCCAGCATTCAGCACAGTCAATATATTTAAAGTCAGATAATGAGAAAATCTTATAAGCAGCAAGAGACTAGTGATGTGTTAGCCCCCTTGATTTTTCTTCAGAGACAAAAAGAGTATTAAATATTTTAAGTGCTGAAGGAAAAAAATAAGATACAACCCCTCCCATCAACCAAGAATTCTATATCCAGCAAAAATTCCTTCCTCCCTCCCTCCCTCCCTTCCTTCCTTCCTTCCTTCCTTCCTTCCTTCCTTCCTTCCTTCCTTCCTTCCTTCCTTCCTTCCTCCTTCCCTCCCTCCCTTCCTCCCTTCCTCCCTCCCTTCCTTCCTCCCTCCCTCCCTTCCTCCCTCCTTCTCTTCCTTCTTTCCTTTCTCCCAGTACAGGGGATTAAACCCAGGGACATTCTACCTCCAAGCTACACCTCCAGCTCTATTTTATATCTTATTTTGAAACAGGGTCTCACTAAATTGCTAAGGGCCTCTTTAAATTGCTGAATCTAGGCTTGAAACTGTGATTCTCCTGTCTCAGGCTCCCAAGTATAGTATTACTGGCAGGTGCCATCTTGCCCAGCTCAACAATACCCTTTAAGAATTAACATAAAATCCAGGGATGGTGGTGCATACCTGTGATCCTTGTACTTGGGAGGCTGAGACAGGAAAATTGAAGGTTTAAAGCTAGCCTTAGCAGCTTAGGCCCTGTTTCAAAATTAAAAAATAAATAAAATAGGGCTGGGGTCTAGCTCAGAGGTAGAATGCACCTGAGTTCAATTTTGAATACCCTCAGCACCCCTCCCTCTACAAAAAGATAAAGACATTTTTCAGGAGGAAAAAGCCAAAAATTAAAGGTATTCTTTATCAGCTAACAAACCGATAATGCAGAAAATTTTTAAAAGAATTCTTCGGGTTGAGCTATAGGGAAATTATGCCAAATGGAATTTTGATCCCCATGAAGAAATAAAGAGCATCAAAAATTCTACAGTTGTAGAATGTCCCTGGGTTCAATCCCCAGTACCACAAAATGCACATGACTGTCCAAAAGAAAAATTGCAATAGCATGTTATGGTATTTATAACCTATGTAACTATAATATGTGTAACAACTGGATAAGAAAGTGAGGGGGATTGATACAGGGTTCTATAGACTTCTTAACCATAAGATGACTGTGGAATTTATAAATTTATAGGGCAAGATTTCTAAACTTTGGTATTAGTGACATTTGAGCCAGAATCGACTTTTTTTCTTTTTCTTTTTGGTGCTGGTGATAAAACTAAGAATCTTGGGCATGCCAGGCACGCACTCTACCACTGAGAGCAGCACCCCCATCCCTAGAAACTTCCTTTACAGGATATTTGGCAGCATTTTTGCCCTCTACATACCTGTAAGTAGCACAACTACGGATCCCATTAGAGTAAATATTACTTCTTTATAGCATGGAAATTGTATGACAACAAATGTGACTATCAGGATGAAGTGCGCAAATATAATGAAGGGCAAAACTTACAGAATTGACCAAACAAGAAATAGGAAACATGAATCCACCTCTATCAATTAAATTAAACTCATGGAGAACTTCCCAATAAGAAAACTAGAGGCCCCAGTGTCTTCACTGGTAAATTCTATTAAAGATATAAAAAATAAGTAATAGAAACCTAGAAATCATATATAGTCTTTTTCAGAACAGAAGTGACTTCTTCTTTGAGCAAAGATGGAGAAACAACCTGAAACAAGTCAGGAAATGGAGATTAGATAGATAAAAAAAAATAGTATTTTCCAGAATATCACTCTCCAATACAGTTCTCTGCAGTGGTGGGAATATTTTTGTCTGTGACTGTCTGTAGTTCTGAGGTGCTGAATTATAATTAAACTTAATCATAATTAACTTAGCCATGTGGCTACTGAGTATCATAATAGAACAACTTTAGAATACATAAACTTGAAATATCAACATAATGACTAAATGATTTTCAGTAGCTAAAGAACATACAGATACTGCCTTTAGAGTTGTTAAAATTAAACACAAAAGTCGGGCGTGGTGGCGCACGCTTGTAATCCCAGCATTCAGGAGGCTGAGACCGGAGGATCCAGGTTCGTGGCCAGCCTCGGCTACTCAGTGAGGCCCTCCGCAACTTAGTGAGACCCGGTTTCAAAATAAAGAATAAAAAATAGGGCTGGGGGTGTAGCTCGGAGGTAGAATGCCCCTGAGTTCAATCCCCAGTACCGAAAAACAAAAAAAGTTAAAAACAAATACTTAACATGCTAAATTTTATGTGGCTAGAGTTCCCTATTATCCAGATATTCCCATTACTGAGAGCCATCTCAGTAACTAGTTTACTAGTTTTGGCTAAATTCAGTGTTAGTTTTTTGTTTTGTTTTGTTTTGGTGCTGGGGGTTGAACCCAGGGGAATTCTACCTCTGAGCTGCACCCCAGGCCCTGTTTTGTTTTGAAACAGGATCTCATTAACTTGCAAAGGGCTTCACTAAATTGCTGAGGTTGGCCACCAACCTGCCATTGTCTTGTCTCAGTCTCCCAAATACTAGGATTACAAGTGTGTACCATCATAGCCAGCTAAGTGTTAGTTTTGAGTAAATTCAGTGTTAGAAAATGAGGATACCTTTTGGGTAAAAATACCTAATAACTAATTTTAAATGAAAAGATAATGTAAATACTCTGGAAAGAATATTTTACATTAAATCTTGAAAGATGTGAGGATCATTACCTTTTAGTTTTATAAAGCCATATACAAACCTTTTGCTCTTTTGAATCTTATCTCCAACTTGATTGTAACTAATTTCATTCTTCTCATATTTCTAACTGTATACCAATGGCTAAAATATCCTGGAAGACAAAAGTTAGAAAATATGGGAAGACCTAAGTAAGGCTGAAACCTTACACAAGATAATGGTTTTTTGCCCATTCTTTGATCTCAGTTTTGGGCTATGGCCTGGTATAACATCAAAGTATGTGACTTGGAATCAGTTACTCTTATTTGTCTGGGTCTACAACTTCTTTACCTATAAAAGTACATGTACCGTGTACATCTCAGAAGTTGTACCCATTACATAAGTATATTTATGACATCTCATGCAGTCTTATCACAGATCTTGTACAATAGATCTTCCTTCGACAACTTTTCCTGATTCTCTCTCCTGAACTGAAAGATAATGGCTGGACTGCTTACCAACTTGTCTGAGTCCAGTGAGATAGAATACTCACATATGTCAAGTTATATAAAGCATATTTATGTCTTACAGTTGAGCAGCAAGGGACAACAGAAACCCAGGATTCTTGATAAAGTATTCCTCCAAAACCCAGGAAAACTAATTGGGGTGGATGGAAGCTCATCTGTGTGTGAACCATTTGCACTGCAGCTGAGGTACCCCTGAAGGCAGCCCCCCCTGGGTTTTATACCTGAGGCCTGGGGATAATATGATTGGCTGGGCTCTAGTTGTGAAAGACATTCTGTTTATAGCGGAACCAGAACACAGCCCAGGATGCTTCTGGCAGTTCCTTCCTATCACCAAATGTTGCACTCCTAGCATGTTCTAAGTTACTCTTAAGAACTATAAACAAGAAAGTAAGAAGAATTAGGTGATTCCAAGACTACCTGGAGAATTTTCTTGCAGTGACTAATAGCAGAGAAGTTTCCAATTCATCTTGAGTCAAATGATTTCCCAATGAAGTTACAAACAAAAATTATGTGCCTGGTTTGTGGTTGCCTTCATGATAATGCTAATAACAATAACTCTGATAATAAGAACTAAGATGTATTGAGCAGCTATTTACACCTGTCGTTGAAGCACATTACATTCTTTATCTCACTTCTCTCAGAACCCAATTGGTATTCGTATTATCTCCATTCTATAGATGAGGCTATATGAAGCTTCAAGTGTTTAAGTAACTAACCTACAGCAACGTTGCTATTCAGTGTGAAACAGTGATTTGAAACCAGTCTCCTTGCCTGGTTTCTTAATCAGATTACTAGTTTAAACCATAAGCCAGGTATGGTGGTGAACACCTGCAATCTCAGTGACATGGGAGGCTGAGGTCAGAGCCATTTCTAGTCCAGCTGGGGTAATTTAGCAAGAATCTTCCTCAAAAAACAAAAAGGACTCAGTAGTAGCGCCCTCTGGATTTGGTTGCCAGTACTACAAGCAAAATAAAAACAAGTAAGCATCCACAGAAACTAGTTTAGACCATAAATACCAGCCATCAAAAATATCCCCATCTAATCCAGAGGGAAAATTTACAATTTACACAATTAGGTCAGGTGATTTAGGAAAAGTAAAAGACCAATATGGCCTTGAGTAACTTAAGAAGGTTTTATTTTAAAAAATAAAATAGCTCTTGAGTTGCTTTTTTATAGCACTGGTCAGATTTCAATACAAGCAAACAAATAGAGAGTTTTTTAGTGATGGGCATACAAATGGTTTGAACCCCCTCTGCTCTACCGAAATAAGATGTTATTGGTTCATTGGCATCAAACTTATGGTTAACAGCACTGTGATTTCTGCCTGAAGGAAGCTTATTAAACACGGCATTCTTTCCCTTAGGCACATCATAGTTTCTTTATGCTTATAAACACTAGTTAGTACTTTAGCCCTGTGCTTGGGAATTGCTGCAGTCTGAATACTATTTGTCCCCACCAAAATTCATGGTGAGACTTGGTCCCAGTGTGTTGGTGTTAAGAGGTGGTAGATCCTCCAAGAGGCTTTGGGATTTATGAGGGATACACTCTCATGAATGGATTGTTCTTCTTTCAGGAAAGGGTTAACTTGCCTGGGAGTTTGCTTCTCTCTCTCTCTCTTTCTCTCTCTCTCTCTCTCTCTCTCTCTCTCTCTTTCTCTCTCGCTCCTCTCTCCTCTCTCCTCTCTCTCTTTCTCTCTCACATGCATCTAATTTCCTTCTGCTTTTTGCCATGCATGTAGCAACATAGGGCCTCATCTAAAGCTGAGAAGGTGCCAGTAACATATTCTTAGACTTCTGGAACTGTAAATCAAAATAAACCTCTTTATGAGCTACCTATTCTCTGGCATTTTGTTACAGTAACAGAAAATAGACTAATACTAGGGGCTATTTTAAACAATAAAATCAACATGCACAAAAATGCAAAAAAAAAAAGTTATATTAAATAGATCATGAAAAGGACACTTGCACACTGGGTGGGCTGAAAGTCCGAGGCAGAATCGACATCTCTGTTCTCAGTTGGGAATGTGTGTCCAGTGACTCAAGTCATTGTGCTCTATACATGCCTGTGATTGACCAAAAACATGCCTCGAGTATTGATTTGGGAGTTTGAAGTCGATTTTAGCAAGTAGGTGAGTTCACAAAAACAGATCCTGTAGATACTGAGGATCAATAGTATGTGCACAGGCACACAAATGTGTTTATTAAATAGTGATATAAAATGTACTTTTCAATAGACATTTCTTGGGGGGGGGGAGAAATACTGTTCTAGATAGAGTACGAAGGAATCACAGAACCACAGAGTGAACAGTGTTTTAAGATGTATCCAATATGCAGAATGGGGCATTGAGACAAAGAGACCAGGTGACTTAGAAGGTATCTAACCCCACGAAGAAATGAGTGGGGGTGGAGAATGGGGATGGAGCACAGTGGTGGGAATTAAAGCAAGAAAAAAACTTAATGACTTGGTTGCAAACTGAATATGTGAATGAAAAAGAAAAGGTCAAGTATTACCCTGAAGGTTTCTGGTCTAGAAATTGGGAGTTTGGCAGGTATTTTGAGATAGGTAGTATATTGGAAACAGTAGAGCTCTGAGTGCTGGTAGACTCCAGTTCCAGTCTTGGCTCAATGATTTTATGAGCCATGTGAACTTTGACAAGTCACAAAGTCCTCTGCCTCGTTTTTAAATATAAATACTATGTGCTGTGTTTGCATATTACAGGTATGTTCATATATTTATTTACCCTGTATGTGTAAAATATACTGTCATCACACCGAAGAAGTATCAATACATCCAAAGAGGTAGATGCTCACCAGTCTGCTGAAAATATGAAGTGACAATAAGCTCCAGGCTAGAATCAGAGATCTGTTTATTACCAAAGGCAAGAAAGTAGCAGCAAGGAACCTCAAAGACCAAAACATAGGATAGAAAGTACAGGTTGAGCATTGCTAACCCCCAAATCCAAAACTGTTTGAGTGGTGACATGATGCCCCAAGTGGGAAATTCCACAGATGTTGATTTATGCACAAAATTATTAAGATATTATATAAAACTACCTTCAAGTTGTATGTGAAATGTGTATAGGAAACAGAAATGAATTTCATATTTAGGATTATTCCCCCATCTTCAGTATATTTCATTATAAATATGTAAATATTCCAAGTTCTGAAAAAAATCTCAAACCTGAAACACTTTTGGTCCCAAGCATTTTTAAGTAAGGAATACTCAACCTGTGTACATGCTGAACTGTGATGATTCAAAATAATATTGGTAAGACATCTATGTTAAATGTTAAAGTTACTAAAAATACACATACTACAAAACACATAATATATACTTACAATGCCATAATTGTGTTGTATAATAGATTAAACATAAAAGTAATTATAGTACAATGCAGAATGTTGTGTTTCTAATACACACACTATATAATATATGTGGATTGTCAGCTTTCGAAGTACCACAGTAAGTAATAGGTAATGAAATTGCCTGACAAGATCTAACCTTTGTTGGAGAATGCACAGTAAACTCTTGTAAACAGCCATAATCATAAATATCAATTTTTACCATATTGATGTAGCTCAAAATTGCTAGTAAAGAGGAACTCCTGGCTGATGGATTACCAAATATGCACGTTTTTACTGTGATTTGTTCTACAGGCCAAAGTTAGTATTGTCACAACACTGTAGGTGACATTATAGATTTTAAGGCTGCAGTATCATTATATCTTCCAGGGTATTAAATATAATTAAAACACGGGATACTTTTCCATATTCTGTCTCTTCTTTTTGACGCAAGATGGATAGGCCCACTTGAGAAATGATTATATTGACTACTGTAGTTTAATTTTTTTTTTTTTTAGCATTACACAACTGGCAAGCCAGTAAGTCCAAACAGATAGCTGATGTGTGACTTCCCCTTGCAGATATTTTCTCTGCAGCATAATGGAACACGGTGTACATTGTTATTTTCCCAATGAATTATGTCCCCTATTTTCATTAGCATTAATAATGACTGATTCTAAACTAACACTTGCCCATGAATAATAGGAATTACATTTTGCCTCACAAAGACTCTGTTTTCTGCATCCTGGTCGCAGCATAGTCTGATAGTGTTCAAAGAACAAGCTAAATTGTCGAACGCTGTCAGTTGATAATGCCAGGTTCGATCTGGAGTTGAAAAGTGTGGCCTCAGGTTTCTGGCCTGTCTTTTATGTTTCAGAAGCACAGAATTGTTAAACAATCTGGGGAAATTGAAAACAGCAAATGTGCAATAAAATTCCCTCTGTAGTTTGGTGCTACATAACAAAAGAGACCAATAAACTTCGCTCTGCTCCAGCATAGGATGGAGACTTATCTGCAGGAATGGACGCTAGTCACAGCAGATGTAAAGAAAAAGAGATAGACATCGCTTTTTAAAAAATAAATGTGAGAGAAATTTAGTCTTTATTTATTTTTTTGAATTTCAGTGAAGGCTCAATGCTTTCTTAAAATGTTCTGCTGCGGAAAATTAAAAAAAAGAGAGAGAGAGAGAGAGACTCCACCAAGCTATTTTTTCATTTTCTTCCCTTGTTTCAAGGCTTTCAGAATGGCCTCTTAATAACTCTGAACTTGTAGAGTGTTTTAATTAAGAACTCCATTGTTAGAATATAATAGCATGAAGCTAAGATCTCCCTGTGATAATCATCTTTGTTTATGGTTTTGCAACGGGCTTATGTTTTATCCTATTGGTATATTCATTGTTTCTTGGAGTTTCTTCTGAAGATGCCAAGAAAATCGCAGAAAATTGAAAAGGAAGAGACATTTGAAGCTTGCCTGTCTTCCTATCTTCTTTTTTTCCTTCTTTCTTTCTCCTTCCCTTTCCTGTTCCCTTACCCTCCTCCTTTCCCTCCCTCCCTCCTTCCCTCATATGAAGTTTGTTATCCCTGAAGAACTCTACTCAATTTACTACATGGGATTTATGAGTACATTTATTGTTTTAAAATATCATATTTACTTTATTCAAATTATTGAAAATAAGACAATTTTTAAAAAAGAATTTCTGTATTTTTCTGCTAAGAATAGTATTAGTATTTTCCTCACAGAAGGAAACAAGGATACTTTTGACATTTTTCACTTTGTTTTAGAAAGCAATTATGCTTTGTCTTGTAAGGATGGGGGGAAGGGTAAGCGATATTAACTCTTCATTGTTAAAATTAATTTATATTGAGGCAACATGTTAATGGAATTCTCATCTCTTTATGTTTTGGGGTTTGTTTTTGGTTTTTGTTTGTTTGTTTGTTGTGTGTGTGTGTGTGTGTGTGTGTGTGTTTGTGTGTGTGTGTTGGTACTAGAAGTTGAACACAGGGGCTTTCTATTTCCAATCTATACCCCCAGCCCTTTTTTATTTTGCAACAGGGTCTCTTAAATTGCTGAGGCTGGCCTTGAACCTGCGATCCTTCTGTTTCAGTCTCCTAAATACTGAGACTATAGGCATGGGTTACATATCCTCTTTTAATTCTGAAATTCAATCCTCAGGCCATGATGTGGACAGAGCAAGGTAGGTGTTTGCAAAGGGGTGGGGGTGGGGGCGCATGGTGACTCAAAGCAGTGGGCCAAGTGGAGAAGGCAAGAGGACGTTGGCAGGGTCATTGTCACATGAGAGGGGTGTCCACACATGGGAACAGTCCAATGAGGGGTAAAGGGGGTGTCTGCATGTACAGTGTGAAGGGAGGTCTCTAAAAGGTATATCCAAGACCTAACTAACCCTGGTGCCACACTCTATTCATTTCTCAGGAACGTTATACCAAATACTGTCTTCTTACTTGGTGACTTAGTGCCACAGAAGTGTGGTTTTTTTTTTTTTTTTTTTTTTTTAGAATTCCACATTAAAGGTATGGTGAGGATCAGTTCCTTCAGGAGATTTCGAGGGAGAAACCAGCCTCTCTTGCAGTGTCTGGAAGGCATTGGCAGTCCCTGTGTTCTGAGGCCGGTAGAAACATGACTGTGGTTTCTGCCTCTGTGATGACATATGTCTCCCCTGTGTCATCTCCTTTTCTAATTCTTGAAGGGAGACTCATCATTGGACTTAGGGTCCTCCCTAAGCCACAAAGATCTCCTCTTGAGAACTCCCTCTGCAAAGACCCTTATGCTAAATGAGGTCAACACCCTAAGGGTTTGGGCTGACATATATTTCCACTGGACACTGTTCAACTCACCACAACATGACAGGCGGTCACTTATAAGGAGTCAGAGGTTGAGAGGACTGAGAATGGTATCCCTACAGAGGGGTACTTCTTTGTATGTTTGTGGGGTGGTGAGAGCCCATATAAGGTGACACCCATGCAGGAAAGGGCGCAGGGTGTCAGCCCCCAGGCAGGGTGAGAAGGGGAGATGAAAAATTGGTTATATAAGGTGGACTGATCAAGTAGATCAGTGTCTTACAGGTGATAGAAGACAAGTTCCCACTGTTGGAGAAGGTTACAAACATGGAAAAAGAAGAAAACAGTGAGATTGGAGGTACTGGCATAATTTCATAATTTTTAATAAATGTAGATAGACACAGTCATCCCTCCCTATCTGAAGGTTCCCCATCTACAAATTAATCCAACTGTGGATTGAAAATGTTCTCTTCTCCCAACATTGTGATTGAACTAAACACATATAGATGTTTTTCTCCTGTCATTATTGCCTAGCAGCACAGTATAAAAACTACTTACATAATATTTTTCTTGCATTAATATTATAAGGAATCCACAGATTATTTAAATTGTATAGGAAGATGTGTGTAGGTTATATATAAATACTATACAATTTTATTAAAGGGACTTTATCATTCAGGGATTTGAATATCTGCTAGGGGTCCTGGAACCAATACCCCGTAGATACTGAGAGGCGACTTTAGAGTAATATATGGAGATGTAAGTGTATATGGGTTTATATGTATTACCTCGCTCTATCTACTGTAACAGAC
>PVLC010000871.1:66507-97733 GCA_004027655.1 Graphiurus murinus
GAGAGAGAGAGAGAGAGAGAGAGAGAGAGAGAGAGAGAGAGAGAAAGAGAGAGAGAAAGAGAGAGAGAAAGAGAGAGAGAATGCACATGTGAGAAAGTGAGGGGGGGAGATTTTCTTGTGAAAATGGCCAAATTACAGATTTTATTTAGAGGAAGTATAAGAAGAAATATTTTGTGCTTTAATGTAAAGAAGAGTTCAGATAATAATGGTGCCATGTCAAATGGGCAAAGAAATCATCTTGAAGCTCACACAGGACAATCTGGGAATAATTTGACCATCAAAATAAATAATAGTATTAGAGAACCCCTGGGTTTCACCCCCAGCAACACACACACACACAATAGTGATGTATTAAAAATACAAAACCATAAGTTGGTATTAATTGGAGTAAGTGAATAAATTGAAAATTTGATGAAGAATGAGATAGTTACATACATTCAAAAGTCCTCACTGCAAATATTTACTGATCACAAAGGAGACTATGTGAACCTTTTGAATGGAAGAACATGGCAGACACCATCCTCCTCATGTGATCAAAGTGATCATTGTCACAATAGCATAAATCAAAGTTGTTAGCTGACAGTATGCAATGAAAAACATCTGTGAGATCCTGCCACAGATGTGTAACCTGATTCTAATCATGAAGAAGCACCATAAACTCAAATTGAGGTGAATTCTACAGAATAATTGGGCTTAAGACTTTCAAAAGCATCAGAGTTACAAAAGTCAAGGCACCCTTCCAGACTGAAGGTACCTAAAAGAGACATGATAACTAATTTCAATGTGTGATCCTCAACTGGACCCATTATTTGCCAACTGAATGGGATCTGAAAATTAAATAGTCGTAACATTGTGATGTGTCAGTTGCTTAGGAATATCTGGCACCGAGTGAGCACTCATTAATTTTAGCTGTGGTGATGATGATGACAATGACAGTTACAACTTTGATGACAACGCTGAGTACAGGTTCGTGTGAACGATATTCCCAGCATCTATATATATCCTTAGTACCTTGGAGATCTGGAATAGGCTCCACATGCAGATCTAATCAAGTGAAATTGAGAGGTAAATTTAAATTATGTTCTCTTTAGCCAATAGAGAGCCAAAAATGTACTTTGCCAAAGAACTCAATACTTGGAAGCCAGAAATTATAAAATTAGGTTGTTTTTATGAAAGTGAAAAATCCAGTCTTCTTCTAACAACCAAAGAAGAGGAATGGATCTGAAAAGGGGGGGTTGGATTGTCCCAATATTGCAGTGTGGGGCACAATTTACTTACCAGTAGAGCTGGAAGAGATACTGCTAAGCATGCCATGATCCTCTTATAATGCCAGTTTGGAAGACTGATCCTTCATTCCATTTTTTTCAAGGGAAAACTATATCCCAGTTTAGTCTTTGTACTTCTGTGTAGATCTCTGTTCATCTTTTTCAAAGTCTAGAGCTCAAAGTGCATCATCATTTGTATTCAGGGGAGTCCTGTGGGTATCCTCACGCACTCCTGCTGTGATACTGTTCCTGTGGATTCTGCAGGTGCATCCCCACGCCGTTGTTTGAGCAACAACAACCCAATGCAACACACAACACATCCTCAAACAAGAAGTGTGCAGAGAAAGTCCTTCCAAACCTCCACAAAGCTATTGTCCTACAACTAGCCCAAATTGTCTCAAGTTGTCACTCAGGGTGGATTTGACCCTTTGAACATTCCATCCTCAGTATGCTTCATCGTCTGATTTTCCAGAGCCCCTCATAGAAGGAACAATCTATTATTGGTGTAACCGTGATGGCAAGGAGGTTAGTACATGCAGGGGAGATGACCGAATTGGAGAAGTAAGTCAGAGCTGGCAGTCCTAAGCAGGAAAGAAAGAAAAAGCCAGCAGAGAAGCACCTTGTTGCACAGGCAGAAAAGAGAAGACAGCACTAGGGGAAGATGCTTCAGAGTCAGGTCGCATTAGCTCTGGGAGGCTTCAGGAGGTGCACAATTAAGCTCTCTTGCTTTACCTCTGAGATGAGAAGGGAGCCAATAATAGCTTCCCTCGCTATCTCATAGCATTATAGTAAGGAGCAACTATGTAATAAGAGTATTTTACACTTCAAATTGTACACAAATGTCAGGTACTAGTCTCAGAATGCTTATAATGCTAATGATTTTTTCAGTGACTTTGTGTTAATCTTTGTATACTTTCACATAGAGGAATGTAACAGATTTGGGAAAGATTTGCATTAAAGATAAACAAGTCAGCCAGGCGTGGTGGTGCATGCTTGTAATCCCAGCATTTGGGAGGCTGAGACCGGAGGATCTGGGTTCTCAGCCAGGCTCAGCTACCTAGTGAGGCACTCTGCAACTTAGTGAGACCCTGTTTCAAAATAAAGTATAAAAAAATAAGGCTGGGGGTATAGCTTGGAGGTAGAATGCCCCTGAGTTCAATCCCCAGTACTGCAAAAAAAAAAAAAAAAAGATAAACAAGTGAAAACTTAAAAAGAAATTTGATAAATAACTTAAGTGGTAACAATTTAAGTGGTAAAATAAATGGTAGATTCATTTGCCATTACTAAGTTGATTGTTGAGGATTTTGGTTGTGAGTAACAGAGAACTGATTCAACGTAGATAAAATGCATATGTGAGAAGTTCGTAGTATGGTTCAGAATTCAAAAATGGGAAAATGCTGAGACTGGCAGATATTCCATCTGCATCATCTTTATTTCCAGTTAGTCCTTTGTATGTGGTAGTAAAAATGATTCTTTGCAGATGCATGCCTACTTTTTTTTTTAAGGGTCACTACAAGACATTCTGAAGAAGCATTAAAAGCCTTTATGAGTGTACTGAGAGAATTACATCTGCTTTCTTTCCCTAGTTTGAAATGAGTGAAAGACTGAGCTGGGATGTAGAATAGGCTCCTATGGTGCAGGGGTTAGCATGATTTGGTCCTTGGGCTCAATCTGGTCTGCAGGCTGCTTTTGCAAATTAAATTTTGTAGGAACACAGACACACCTATTTATTACATATAGTCTGTGTTAGAGTTTGAGTCTGAAATATCCCTCAAGGGCTCATGTGTTGGAGGTGTGGTCCCCAACTGTTGGGGCTACTGGGAAGTAGTGGAAACTTTAGGAGATGGGTTGGAAGAGATGGGTCAATTGGCAGTGTGCCCTTGAAGAAGATATTGGGAACCTTTTCGCTTCCAGCTCTCTCCTTCTATGGCCACCAGTAGCTGAGCTGCTTTGCCCTGCCATGACATTCCACCATGTTCTGCCTCACCATAGGCCCAGAAACAGAAGAGCCGGCTGACCATGGACTGAAGCCTCTGAAACCAATAAATCTTTTCTCCTTTAGGTTTTTTTTCTCTCAGGTATTTTGTTATAGTGATGGAAAGCTGAGTAATACCTTTGCTTTCAGGTTACAATGGTAGAGTTCAATAGCTGCAACAGGGATCACAGAGCTCACAACATCTAAAATATTTATTAACTTGCCTATTACAGGAAAAGTTTGCTGAACCCTGCCCTGAAGGGTTCTAGTCTCAGCAGTCAACTCCTTGGATATGTTTTCTCATCTTTACAACCAAGATCACAGACTAGATGATCCCCAAGACCCCTTTTTGAATGCCACTGTTGATCCTGTGAGGGCTTTTGATTCTATTCCTAATGCTCCTGAATGTACAACTTAATGTCCTGGAATTTTCTTCTCTTTTCTGCAAAAACTCATGCCTCCCCTAGGTTACTTCTAATACCTAGTACAATGTGAAATCTATATAAATAGCTGTTATATACAGTTATTTGTATTGTTTAGGGGATAATGACAAGAAAAATAAAGTCCATACCTGTTCAGTACAGACACAGCTTTTGAATATTTTCAAGCTGTGGTTGGATCAGTCCCCAGAGGTAGAAGCCATGGAAACAAACAGTGGAGTGTATTATCTACGCAGGGGTCAGCACTCTTCTGTACCATGGAGGGGAAGAAACAGTAGGTAAGAAATGGAATGTGGAATCATGGAATGTAAGAACTAGAACTAGAATAAGACCTCTGAGACTCCGATTATTTCTTATAAAAGTGAGAAAAATGACTCTTGGTCTGTGTGTACCTCCTATGTCAACTGTCTCGGTAATACTTTTGTGTTCAGCTTTCGAAGTCTCAAGTGACAGGTTTTAGAAACCTCAGGTAATGAAATAAGTTACAGTATATTAAATATAAAGACAAAATTCCAGAGTGAGCTTCCTCTTTGTCCTTTACTCTTCTTTGGTGGTGGTTCCAGTTTCTCAGTCCAGTGAAGCAGCCCTTTGCTTTGGTTTCTATGACTTTCTTACTCATGGATTCACCATTGGTGGCAATAATAACAGAGTTATCTATATGCTATGACTGTGTTAAATATCTACTTAGACATAAGGATAGTGGCATCCTCTAATTGTGTAACCCTATAGCACCCTAATAGATCCTAGTTCATATGTTGTTCCTTTTGTGTTTGTGTGGGCTCATTGGGTGGGTGGCTTTAATATATTTAGTGTAGTATCCTAATTGCCAGTCTTTGATGGAGGACTAACTATATATTTATGTTAAGATGGCACTATTTCTGCTTTACTGAAGTGCTGATCAAAGGTAGTCATAAGTGTCTGTTCCTTTTTGCATCGTACTGACAAAACTACTTAATTGTTGAACTCAGAGGCTGAATTTAGGCATTTTATGTCATTTCAAGTATTCCCTAGCACTTTAAAGCATAAATATCTAACTATCCTCAATAATCTGAGAACAAAAATAAATATTTTAACAAGAAAAAAGTATGCCAATGACAAGCTATGACTTAATAAAGAAAGACAAGGAATGGTCTCTGTAGACCAAGAGAAAATGGGGCTTCAGATGTATCTGCACTAAAGGAATGTTATGAATGTAAAAAGCAGCCCAGCCAAAAATTGAAAAGAAAAAACCCCAAACTTCATATTATTGCAACACTAATGTTAGTGGGAAAAAAGTACAAATCAGTTTTACTTGTTTCCATTTAATATTGATTCACTTTATTTTTATAATTTTTCTGCTTGATGGCTTTAACTTCACATATAACATGATAACTTTCATGGACTTAAAGAAGTAAAATGTAAAAAACAGAAGTAATATATAAAAAAAAACATGAAATGTCTGAAAGGTATGATCTCAGGGCACTAACCAAGATGAACAAGAAACACAACTTCTTTGTCTATATTTAAACCTAATTTTACCTCTAAGCCTCTGAGAGCTGGGCATCCCTTGCCTTCCCAGAACCAGGACATACCTTACCACCCTCCCCACATCCCCAGGTGTTCACCAACTTAGAAGCTCTAGGGCGCTATTGTTTGGGAGTCTCATGGAGGTTCTGTTAGTTAGGCATGATTGATGAGACCCGCCATTGGTAAGTAACTCCATCTCCAGCCTTTCTTCCCTTTGGGAAGATGAGGGGTTGGGGCTCTAAATCTCAACCTTCCAGTCATGTGGTCAGTTCCCGTTAACCACTGTCCTCATCTGGAAACCATCAAGGGGCCCAACAAGAGGTGCCTCATTACCATAAATACTGGTCTGGTGGGAATGGGCTTATTAAGAATTAAAAAAAAAAAAAAGCCGGGCGTGGTGGCACATGCTTGTAATCCCAGCATTCGGGAGGCTGAGACCAGAGGATCCATGTTCACGGCCAGCCTCAGCTACCTAGTGAGGCACTCTGCAACTTAGTGAGACTCGGTTCACTAGCTTGGAGGTAGAATGTCCCTGAGTTCAATCCCCAGTACCACAATAAATAAATAAATAAATAAATAAATAAATAAATGAATAAATAAATAAATACATGAATAAAAATTAAAAAAAAGAATTAAAAAAAAAAAGATGTTCCTCTTATGCCTATCACTCAGAAAATTCCCAGGGTGTTAGATTCTTGTGCCAGAAATAAGGAACAAAGATGGAAAATACATTTCTTATTGCATTGTTGTATCACAGGTGTGATGCGATAGGCAAGCTGGGCCTTGAAGAGTTCCCAAATGTATCTCATGAGTCAGTATAGTGAAGAGGAAATGGAAGGTTCTCTGTGTGATCAACAGAGGTCTGGATCCTTGAGATTGAGTCAGAACTGAAGCGTTGCTGTAGAAGGGAAGGGAAGGGATGGAGGTATCCATGTGAAAGAAGACATCTGGGTCTGTGCCAGTGTAGAGAGACCAGGATGACTACCGGGTGCCACAGAAGACCAGTCGCCTCTTAGCTCCCATCCCCTTGACACCTCAGTTCTGTGCTATCTCAAAAACCTCAGGACACGCTACCCTATAATATTTTAAGCTAAAGAAATTTGAGAAAACTGTAGAAGCAGGAGGGTCATCTCTCTTTCCTTTCACACTTTTCCTGTGAGGTGGGTCATAAAGCCCATAAGGATGCTCTGACCTTCCCTTGAAGCAGGTCATGGGACCCTCAACTCAGAGGTACCCGCCTTGTGCCCAGGGAAAAGGAATCTGCTTCTCTCTGAAAACACAAGGTCATACAGGAGAATCTGAACACATAGGCCTGGGTAAGTAAACTTAGATCAGTGTGTCTACTTTTCTTTTGTAATCTGCCTTTCCTTATAGAGGCCTTGGCCAGAAACCTAGTGATGGGTGAAGAAAATGTATTTCTTTTCCCCTACAGGTAAGTGCAAAAGGGGAAAGGGAGGCATCTCAGAAGTAGATGGAATTATTGGAGCTCAAAAACAACACCCCAAAGTCTGACTCTGACACGCTAAGCACTTTGAAAGAAGGTCTTAGAAGCTGCCATATCATCACTGTGTCTCCTTCTTTCCCTTATTTCTCCCCTACCCCAAGCACAGGGAATGACTCTCTATGAAGTTCCTTATGTGACTGAAGGAAAAGAAATGTGTTCTTGCAAAAGAAATGCAGTTATTTTGTTCCCCTTTTCTAAAAATCTCATTCACCAAGAAGGATGAGCTCATAGGAAATATGGAAAGGTCTCCACCTATTTACACTAAATGTACCATCTATTCTCCTGAGGACTCCCACCTGGGAGAACCAATCTGCCCAGTGACACCATCTTTGTCTTTGCTCACAGTCCCACCCTGCCCCTCCACTTTCCCTAGCTCCTGGCCACTTCCTGGCCACCTCAGCCAGAGCCCAGAGGAACTTTATCCCCCACTATCTGTCTGCTCTGAGGCTCATTCATCTCTCCTAAAAATCACTTCCTACCTCTCTCAAATTGCCTGCACCCCTCCCTTCTTTCTGCCCTAGGAAGAAAGCATTTCTGCCTCAGCCAGGTGCCCTTCATTGAGCTTCATGTGTTGTGTGGGCCCTTGCACGCCTGCGTGTTAATACACCTGGGTGCTCTTTCTTTTGTTACTCTGTGTACAGTTGAGTTTTTTCAGGAGGATCAATTATGATACTTCAGAGGGAAAGTTTGAATTTCCCTGCAAAATTAAGATCCAAGGATCAAAGATTCAGAAGCAAAAGTAGGTTTTAATATACAAAAAAGATACAGAAAATATAGTCTTCTTTTTTCTTAGATCATCCAAATTACCCCCCCCCCCACACACACACACATATTTGTAGTGCTGGGGATTGAAGCCAGGACCTCATGCATGCTAGGTAACCACTCAGCTACTGAGCTACACCCCCAACTGTCAAAAAAAAAAAAAAAAATCCCAATCTAACCAGCTATTTCTCAGAAGTCCACAGAGTCTAACCAGCTCTCCATCTCCGCTCTCTCTTCCTTGTGTGTGAGAAACTTTGTCTAGTTTGGGAGTGTGGTGGCCTAGCTTTCTTTATTGAGCATACTCTCAAGACTATGGCTTATTATCTTCTTTTTCCATTCCTTCCTGAAAACTAGGCTTTTGCAATAAGAATTGATTCCATTTATCTTTTTTCTTTGAGCCGTGTGTGAGGTTTTATCTTCTCTAGAACAACGAATAAAACACACCCCAGCTGAATAAATGGGGCAAGGATCAAGGAATACAAGCTAATATTTCAAAATATTATCCTGCCACAAATAAAATACAGTTTGGGTGTCAGTGGTAGCATCCCGGGGGAGTGAAAGGCCACTGTCTTCACTGTGCCAGTGGTGGGCTTTCCTGGGGGCAGGAGAGGAGTAACTGGTTGTGTGAAGAATGAGGGGCAGGAAGAGCAGAGGGTCTGAAAGTCCTGTTTGTTGTTTCCCTGGACTGACGTAGTCGATCTGAAATTAGGGTCAAGTCTTTTGTAAATGCACCAACTCGTTTCTAAGATCCAGAACAACTGCAAATATGGGCTCTTCACCGTAGCAGTTCACCATGTGCAGGGAGGGCCCCGTGGGAAGGGCAGAGCGATGGTCATTGGCTAGGAACTGGAAGCTCCACCTTCAAGTTCTGCCTCTGCTCTAATTAAGGTTTTCATTCTGTATTTAGTAATTACTTTCTTTGTGTCTCCTGTAAAAATAATAATAATAATGATGATAATAAAGAAATGGGTTGATTTTCAAGATTTTTATTCCAGTTTTCATTTGGACAAGCTTGGATTGTAAGAAAAGAACAAGATTTGGACCCTGGAAACCTAGGGGATTGAGGTTACAGGGGATATCTTGGAATCACTAGAACCCCAGTGCAGGGAAGAATGGGAGCTTCACTGGGATGTTGAGGTGTTCTTTGGAAAATATATATTCCTTATTTGGCCTTTTTCCTTAAAGCTGACCATGTTCATTTTCTTTAAAATTTTTATCTCAGCCAAGATTACTTGCTTATTTATAACACATTTCTGCAGTTACCATTCCTAGCATCCCTACAACTATGACCTGCCCAGACTTCAAGAAGCTCATTCTTGATTTTCAGGGGTCAAATTAAGCGAAACCAACTAAATCCTTCTACACTTGCCTCCCATTTGCGTTCCTGAGACCCTCAGAATGAACCATTTGATTCCGTTTATATTTCTGGTATAAAACTCTACCTGGCTGGAGCTACAGTCTTGCTGCTTTGGGTACATATTAAACAATGTCCACATCCATCTATAGAAAATCCATAACAGGATCTCCAGTCCCAACAGAGTTGTATTTGCATTAGGTGGCACTTTTTATTTTAACAGGATGGTTTAAGAGAAATAACTCAGGCATTTTTAAATGATAGCCTTAAAATGTGGGGGCGGGCAGGGGAATGAGAACACTTGACCTTTTCTCCATAAAATTGAATTGCTTTTCAGGCTTAAACTTTTGACAGAGAGAGAGAGAGAGAGAGAGAGAGAGAGAGAGAGAGAGAGAGAGGATGAATATGAGAATATATCCTTATTTGGTAACAAGCACTCCTTAGAAGGAGTATATTATTCATTTCGTCTTCCTTGTTCACATGCCTGGTTTGAGGGATTGTAACCATAGGGCAGAGAGGCCTCTGGAGCTGAGAGTCTGCAGACAGGTAGCTCTGCGGGTATTTACGGAGGCGCTCAGTAATGTGTACAGTCTGGGTATGAAGTTTAATTAGCTTCAATTAAATCCACAGTGCGCTGAGCAGCAACGATGTGTCCAGCCTGTGCTTCATGCCACAGCAGTGGAAAGACCTGAGAGCCATGAGTTGGGGATGAGAAGGGACGCAGGGTGCCTGCTTTCCTGTCGGCCAGTTTCCAACCATCAAGGACCCCCATCGTTGCCTGTTTTCTCCCATGCATTCCATTGAAATATTTGGTTTACTACACCAAATTCCTTGATGGGATGTTATTTTTATATCAAAGAGGGTGATTCTGCCAATCAAGGATTCTGATCGGGAAAAAAAAAAAAAGAAAAGAAAAGAAACCAAGTTCCACACGGCATGCACTCATTTCAGTTGGAAGCAAAGACATTTGATCATGTTTCTACTGTGTGGTCTTCTGCTTTCTCAGAGGCGAAGGTGGATTAGCATACCTCTGTTCTGCTCTCTGTGTGACAGTTAGCAGGTCACTGGTGTGTTCTTTTATGTTGCTACCTACTGGCCAATCTTCATGTCAGAGAGGTGGTGAGATAAAGATATTTAGAGTATGACTACAATGTACCAATAAAAAAAAAAAGATATTTAGACTAAAAAATCCAGTGTTTGAGACCTTCAGTTTTCTCACCAGGGGGGCCTCTGCCTGCTTCTCTCTTTTTTCTCCCTATTATTTAATTCATAGTTAATGTTCAGTAAGGCAGCAGCATTATATCCCTGTCTTAGCAGAATGAAACTCCCCCAAATGGCTAAGCCCGTTGGTATTTATGCTGTCTCAAATTAAGGAGGTGGACACCTATAGATACCTCTATAATAACATCAAACCATCAACATTTTAATAGCCCTTAAAATAACCCTGTTTCTAAATTACACTCATTTATTTCCCTACTTATTTAGCCTAAGACTACTCAAAGAAATGGTAAATTGGATCCCAGCACCAGGGAGTAGAACAGTGGTTAGTGAGGACAGGGAGAAGGCATGGGGAGCAAATTGTAGACGGTGCAGGGTTTATTTTAGGGAGATTGAAATGTTCTAGAATTAGACTGATGATGGTTGTACAGTTGTATACCTATATTAAAATTCATCAAATTGTACAATTAAAAGCGGATCTTATTGCATTTGTAATGTACCTCAATAACACAAGTGAGTATCTCCTAAGGCAGAATGTAATGCATAAGAGAAGTGGTGTTGCATCCAGAGTGTGGTGGCTGCACACAGTGGGTCTGCGGCTGCACATAGTGGGTCTGTGGCCAGGCAGTTGTTTTGTGGCAGGGCCAGGCTGATGCCTACCCGGGGGGAGGCGGGTGCCAGGATAGTTGCTCAGCGGTCGCCCCTGACAGGCGAGCATTCAGTTAGTAGCAGCAGGTTTTAGAAGATGAAGCAATTCCCTGCTGCTAGTATGATTTTATTGACTTAGGTTTTTAATTTTCTTTCTTGCTCTGTTTTTTTTTTTCTCACCTTCTTAGTCACCAAAGCATGAACATCTGTGTTTTTCAGTTGCCTTTTCAGAAGGCAATAAAGAGGGTTTGTTTAATTCCCATCTCCTAGATCTTTGGATTATCAACACCTCTCAGCAGCTTAACTAAACACAAACCTTTGAAAAAGCATCGAAAAAGATCATAAATAAAAGAATTACAAATATGCCCCCCCCCATATTTGTATGTTGAAGCCCAAACTCCCAATGTGGTTTTATCTGGAAATAGGCTCTGTAGGGGGCAGTTAATGTGAGATGAGTTCATGAAGGTAGCACCCTAATCTAATAGGACTGTAACCTTAGAAAAGGAAGAGGTAAGCAGGGTATGGTGGTGTACTCCCGGGATCCCAGTACTTGGGAGGTTGAGACAGGTTTGAGACAAGTCTTGTCAATTTGGAGAGACCTTATCTAGCATAAACAAACAAACAAACAAACAAACAAACAAACAAATAAATAAATGGCTCGGGCAGTAGCTCTGATGTAGAATGCCCATGGGTTAAATCCCTAGTACCACACACACACACACACACACACACACGGAAAGAAAGACTACCTCCCACCATGGGTGGACACAGTCAGAAGGCCTTCCAGGAGCCCAGTCAGACAGTCTCACCCAGATTTCCCAGCCTGCAGAAATGAGAGAAATACATATTTGTTGTTTCAGCCATGCAGTGGGTGGTTTTTTGTTGGGGAAACCCAAGGTAGTGCACTGTCTTTCCAGAAAGAGAGCTATGCCAATCGGTTGAGGGTGTTCACTTCTTTATAATGATAGGTGTTCTGAAATATCCACGCCACGTTGCTACTATTTCAGAGATAAGGACAGACTTATTTTCCTTTTGTTTTCTAACCCTCTTCCCCAATCTCTCTTGGGGTTTTCTTATTCATGTAACAATAGTATGAATTGCTTGCTGCAGAAAGCATCCTTTTAATATACTTTTTTTTTTTTTTTCAGTAAAATTTTTTGGAAATGTTTGTTCAGTCTCCTGAGCTAGAGCGTGTGTGTAGAATCATCCTGGACTGACTGCAGTCCTCCACAGTCAGTCCCTAAATGCGATTGGATTTTACTTCTCTGCATTTCTTCAATCTGTTCTCTCAGCTCTTTCTTGGTCCCCTGGGCCTTTATTCCTGTCAACATCATTTTTCACATGGATTATAATAATTCCGCAATCTTCTTTGCCTACGCTTTGGTCTGTCTGTGGCTTTCCGTTGCCTGCAGAAATGCAGCCCAGGTCCCTGAGTCTCATTTTGCGGTCGCGGGTCCTTATCCCCTTTGTCACCCCTTGCCCCGTGAGTGTCCCCAGCCTGCTGTGCACAGTGAAGCACCCAGCACCGTGTGGTGCTCCATCCCTCTGTTTTTCTGATGGATCTTTGTTTGCTTGTTTGTTTCTGCAATGTGTTTATTCCTATATACATGGATCCATTTTTCTATACAATTTAAGTATTAATTAAGGCCAGGATGGACTTACAACTTCTATTTTAAACAATTTCTGTTTTATATCACTATTAGTTATATTTTACTCTTTAGAGAGTAAAAGTACATACTTGTTCATTGTTATTTCAGAGCCAGAGGTACAGAATAGAATTATCTTAGGTAAATAAAATAGTGGTGGTTTTCTCCTTTCCAGCTAGAACTTTATTCTCTGTCTCCTTTAGGAATCCAATAGCAAGCCACAATTCCCTTCTTTCCCACCTGAAGCTGTATATACCTTAACTGTCATGTACTAAACCAATTGTTTAATATCTTGGCTCCTTACCCGGATTTTCAAGTAAAGAAAAAGGAGTGACTGGATCTTCGCATCTTTTGGGGGCCAGCACTTAGCCAAGGACAGTAGATACTAGAGAATCAGAAAGAGATAAATCTCATATTGGGTTTTCCTTGCTAATTTGCAAATAGCAGTGGAAAGGCTGATGAGCTGTGTAGCTTTAGAAGCCATATGTTGTTGAGACTTTAGAAGTTCTGGGTCCTCTGATGTAGTGGGTCCTTGGAAAGACCCTAAGATTTTGTTTGAGATTAAACAAAGTTGGACACAATGAAAAAACAATAAAAAGAAAATAGAAGAACATACACAACCACTTAAGCCCAGATTTGAATCAGCAAACTCAGATCAGATAAAAGTGATCTTCTAACTTAGTGACGAGAAGCAAAATTAAACCCAAATTCAGGAAAATATAATCTGGAATGTCAAGTTATCTCTCTGCGTTTGTGTACACAACGCTTGACACATAATAAAAATGGTCAGGCACACCAAAGGACTACATAAATTAAATAAAAATGAAGAGAAATAACAAATGATCCCACAAGTCCTCCATGTACTGTAGGGAACAAATTAGGTCCTTAAAATGTCTCTGATTAATATGTTCAAGAACGTAAATGCTAAATTAAGGAAAATAGCAGAGAACTAAAATATACTAAAAATAAATAACTGAAATAAAGATATGGATATATTAGTTTAATAGCAGATTAGACATTAAGAGAGGACTGAAACCTTAGGTTTCTTTATATTTTTTCAGAAAGTCAATCAGAGAAAATATTAAGATAGGAAATGAAAATAATATGGAAAAGATTAAATATGTAGATAACAATGAATTAGTTTAACACATATGCAATCAAAATCTTAGGAGAGGAGGAAGGAAATGACAGTAGAGATTGCAACCAGCCCTGAAATCTATAAAGGAAGTCAGATTGAATTCTGGAATGAAGTGTAATGAAAAATACACTGCAAAACCTAGTAAGACGCATTATCTGAATAAGAATCTAGTAGATTGTTTTTACTAATTAGGCAAAACAAAATACAGGATTTATGAACAGGAAGACAAGCCAATAGAAAATGACCATATGAGAGAGAGAATATATAAAAAGAATCTTAAATAGAAGCAACATTTGAATAAATACTGGCTAAGAATTTTCAAACCTAACAAAAGTGTTCGAGATTCATCATCAATTCTTAACAAGTGTATCTATACCCAGGAGAAACTATACATATATACCTCATTGATTTTTAAAAATGCAAAGAGGAAATTGGGGGAAAAGGGTGGAGTAAAAACTTACATTTAAAGAAGTAATAATAATACTTTTTAAACAGAAATGATGGGGGTCAGATAGTAGTAACAGAATAAAACCTTTTAGTTATAGATTTATGTCAACCTAGAATTCAATACCTAGTGATGCTGTACTTCAAATATAAAAGCAAAATGAAAACACTTTGAGAGAAACAAAAGAGATTTTTTTTTTCACTGTCACAAATTCACTACAAGAATTCTGAATTGCTGTAGGAAGTTGATCCCAAGAGGAAGAACAGAGATGCAGAAAGAAAAGGAACATTAAAAATAGAGAAATAAAATAATGCAAATAATAAAATAAAAATTATTGACTAATCCAAAGAAGGCAACAAGGATAAATCAAGCAAACCTCATTTTATTGCAACTGGCTTTCTTGTTTTTTTGTTGTTGTTGGTTTTGTTTTTTTTTTTTTTTTTTTTGGTTTTACCAATTGACAACCTGTGACAACCCTGGGTCATACAAGTTTACCGGCATAATTTTTTCACAGGTCAAATAATAGTTAGCATTTCCTGGAAATGAAGTATTTTTTATTAAGGTATGTACATTGTTTTTAGCCATAATGACATTGCACACTTAATAGACTATAGCTGACCTAGCTTTCATACGCACTAGGAAACCAAAGTATTCCTATGATTCACTTTATTATTTGATTAATGATGGTGGTCTGGAACCAAACCCACAGTATCTTCCAGCTATGCCTATAATGTAACATAATAGTATAATAATATAAACAAATGGTAAAATGGTATATTTAACCAAATGTGTTAGTAATTAAATGTAAATGGGCTAAATTCTCCAACCATAAGACAAAGACTGTCAGACTAGGATAATACAATAAAATTTGATTATATGCTATTTACAAGGAAAAGATTTAATATATTATTTATTAATGCCAATGAACTTTATTTTAGTTAAATATTATTTTTAAAAATTTCAATGACATCTTTTCTTTGCCTGATTTTCTGACAAAAAATTATTCAGTATATTTAAATATCAAATAATTTAGAATAAATACAGCTCTTGCATTAGTCTACTTTTAATTCTAGTCAGGCTTATATACAGGTGAAGTAAAATCTGTTCAAATTAGTGCTTTTCCATATGTTGCTAAATTAATTATTAAATGTATGTAACCATATTATAGCAATATTTGAATTTCATAATAAATAGATTGAGTTGGTTTTTATTACACAACAATTCCTTGGCCAAGTTCTGCCACTGAGAGATTCCAATTTGCAGTTTTTTCTAGCTTTTGGCTTCAGATTCTAGAATGTCCTTTCCCACTATCCTCCTTGGATATTTGAAGAGAGCATTGGAGAATTTCCTCTTTGAGTACTGAAGAGATTTATCAGCATAAAATCTCGTTATAGAAATTTGGTGCCTCCCTCCCAAATTTTTTTGGCTTGTCATAGTCCTTCCTACTCCTAGGTGGTGGCGCTTTCGACAGTAGAATCTGTCAAACTGTTGTTGGTACCCAAATAGCAACGTGTCAATTTTTTTTTTTTTTGAGACACATTTCTCTCCGTAGATTTATTTGGAGTTTACTAGCTTTCTGGATGAGCCATACATATGTTCTCTTTATTCTAAACATTTTTTTTTCCAATGAAAATATTTTGTGTGGGAAATTTTAAACAATTGACAGTGCTTAACTAAGGAGGTGATGACCATGCTCAAGATTAGGTCTTTGCCTTGAAATCAAGTCTAAGTTTTGCAGCTCAAGGCTCAAGAATTTCTCAATATTTCCACTTGGTTGTTGATGAAAAGGATAACTGCATCTTTCAGCTCTGCTAGAAGTGAATTTTCTGTGTTGTAACCATATAATTTCATCCTGATTTCATTGAGCTTCTTTTATTCTTGTAATACCTTGTCAAAGGCAGCTAAAAATAACTACCTAGGTATCCTAGCAAAATCCTTGCCTTGTAATCTCTTTGCCTAAAGCCCCAAGTTCAACAGGCATATTAGCTGTCTTCCATGCTAACACAGGTGGCCTTTTGACCAAATATCACAGGACTGCTTCGCCTACCTCCTCATTTTTCATCATCTATCACTGAGCTCTATCTTTGTTATGTCACTTAACTCTCCTTCTGGTACCAGTTTCTGTATCTGGCTTTATATATCTATACTTTGCAGATTTGCTTCAGCAGCAACAAATATAAAAGCCCACTACTTTATAATAACAAACATTTCTTTCTTGTTCTCATTACAAATTGTCAGCTAGCAGACTGGTCACTTCTATCTACAGAAGATGCAGATAGAAGGAACAATCTAATGTATTTTCTGTCTGCACTACAGTTGTAATCAAGGGAAAGAGCAACAGGGTTCCAGAAACAACCAACATGTCTTCAAGCTTCTGCTTGCATGTGGCTCACATAATTGACCAAAGCATGTCTCATAAACAAGCCTTAGAATGGGATAGAAAGTATACTGTACCTGCATGGAGGCAGGACCCCTCATGGGGGGATGTATCATCTTTCTGTAATGCACAGGGGAGCAAGTGATGGAGGATGCTGTGGTTCATAGATGCTCTGCAGAAGTTATGTGCTGGAAAAGTTGTCCTCCTGTGGTGAGGGGAGGTAGTGAGACCTTTAAGGGGTGATTGTCATGGACAGGGATTCCTGCTGCTCTCAGGGACTGGGTTAGTCATCCTGAGAGCTAGTTGTTGTAATGTGAAGCCACCCATTGTGTTTCACACCCTTTATATTTATTCACTTGTCCTTCTGCTTTTCTGTGACTTATGATGCAGTGTGAGATTGGCCAGATACAGCTGAATAGTCTTGAAAGTCCAGGCTCCAGAACCATGAACCATAATCTTTGTTCCTTGATAACTTACCCAGTCTTCAGTATTCTGTTATAGCAATAGAAAGGGGACTAAGGCAGAGGATCATTATACAATTCACCAAGGACACTAAGGCCAATTGTCTCTGGGAAGCTAGATCTTGTGGAAAACCTTGCAAGTGCACCAAGATTCCCATATGTTCTTCTAGTCTACCATAGTGACTACATGGAAAACCATAATCCTAATAAAAAGAAGTATGCCAAAAGCTTTCTTTATTGCAGAGCAGTTGTTGATTGTACAGCTCTTATTTTGATGTTCCTTACTCTATTTGTATAGTATGGTGTTAGGTATATGTAATGTGTTATAGTTTTAGGCACTTACCATATGCTAGACATAAATGGTAAGCCTTGTTTCATTTAAACCTAGCAGTAGTCTGAGATGTAATTAGTTCTCTTCCAACATATAAATGAGAATATTAAAGAACAGAATAATTCAGCACCTTGTCATGGATTCCTGCTGTTAAGCATTGTATTTTCTTTTGTATATAATGCAGAAATTCTAGGAATCCCATCATCTACCCTCTATTTGAATATGGCATGACTGGTGACTTTCCCTTATGGAGTAGTTTATTACAATTTAGAATAGCTCACATTACTAGAAAAATAACTGGTCTTTAATAATCTCCTCTGAATTTTCCCCCCCAGTTGGTTCTGGTTTTATCTTAAGGAACTAAAAGTACACATAATATTCCAATGAATCTTCCTTCAAAATAGCAGAAACACTTTCTAAGTTTTATCTGTTTCAACTTAAAAGCAAATTGTTGATTTGACAATTTCTTGAGTAATATAGATTATAGATTTTCAGCTTCTTTGTTACTTTTCTCTTAGACTGCCAAATTTGTTTGAGTATGGAACAAGAACTGACTACAACAAAATGTATATGCCCTTTTATACTAAATTTACAAACAGTGATAGTTTTTTCAGCTGATATATCTTAAAACATATAAGAATACTTGCTGTTTTAGGAAATTTGACTTCTGCCTCTTTCTCTGGCCTGATTTGCTACATTAATGAATTTGCTGTATTCTGCTGAAGAACCAATTCTGACATCTTTACTGAGGACTCAGTGTCTGTCCCTAATACTTTTTGGAATCCTAGCTTGGCCCAAAGATTAAGAAGGGATTAAAGGTGAGTGACGTGTTTCCTTGGCTTGATTTGGTATATTTATGTGCTAACATAGCACATTCATTGTTGAGGTTTAACTCAAGACAAATACCTGCAGGTTTCTGTTTGACACTCGTATTTGTTAAATCTCAAAGCTGATCTGAACCCTAAACAAACCAACTTCTTGGCATCTCCTCCAAACAATACACACAGAGAAAAACATATTGACTTCAATTGTACTTTAAATGTCAGCTCAGTTTTTATTCATGCAACTATTAAAAGATTTTTTTATTTAAAAACTCTTAACTTGGAAATGAATGCTGAATTCCTCTCTTACCATTCAGTAGGTTTCTTTCTAGTGATCATATGTTAGAAGAATTTGCCATTTAAAAAGCCTATTTATTTTTCTTGTTCTATGTAACAAGTAGGTCAGGATGGAGACATTCTAACATGATTATGCTGATAAAGAATGCCCTGTTGTAAATGGGTAATCGTGTTAGGAAAATGGAAGTTATTATCTGTATTTCCCAGCACTTTTAAAGATTCTAGTGCAAAATTTATCTCAGTTTTGCAAGTATTTGCATAAGGGGAATAGAGCCCAGAAAAATCCAGTACTGCTTTCTATGACTTTTTGTTTATTTTTGTTGTTGCATTTTGAGAGTCAATCTTGAACTTGTTCAGGCAATCAGTCTTTAAGCACTTGAAAGTCTTTAAAAAAATAACTTGCTGAGCAGCTACCCCCACCACCACCACAATCAAACCTCCAACGTCTGATTCAGCAGATCTGGGATGGAGCCCAATGATGTGCATTTCTAACAAGTTCCCAGGTGATACGAAGCTCTGAGCCAGAGGACCACACACTGAGTACCACTGGGATAGAGAACCTTTCAAATGTATCTATCTAATGGGAAATCAAGGTCTCCTTCAGACACCCAACAATGTGATTCATTTAATGCAATGATTAATGTGCTTGGAGATTTGCCCCTCTGAAATGGAGCAGTGATTCAGGACAAACAAACAGAAATAAATCCCAGCAGCAGTTAACTCAGCAGTACAGGCAGGACTGAGGTTGGGGGATGATTCAATCTGGCATATGCAGAACAAAGGACTATTTGACTGAATGGGGTAATCTTTGGCCTCCTTAAAATGTATTTTTAATTTTAGTTTTCACCTATTTCACAAGAGATATGAGGAAGTGCTATTTGAAGATGGGTTTATTCATATTTTTTTCAGAAGGGAGACTGAAATTCTGAATGTGTCCTGGTGATTATTTTTCTAACTATAGGGGGCAGTTTAGGGTATTTTCTAGTAACCAGAAAATAAATGTTGGTATATTCCTTGAATGGCCTGGATTATAGTTCATACCTCATGAGCTTCATTAAAAATTTGATATTTATTTGTTGTTCACAATTTTAAAACAATGCACAGTATCACATCACTTTAATTCAAGGAAATGCTGTACTATGCAATTTTAAATGTCTGATATTGCATTACAGTACAAAGTTTATTTGGTTAGAACTCCCTAATAATATTTTTCCATTCTCTTTTTCAATTTTTATGCATCACTGATTGAAATAGAGTAGTGTTTTTAAAAAAGGATCTGATCTAATGTGAAATCTCTGTCCTTCAATAAACAAGTTTTATCCTTTATATTTATTGTGATTACTGCTACATCTGATCTATCTTTTGCTATTTTGTATTTTGTATATACCATGTCTTTTTCTTTGCCTTTTTTATGACATTAATTTCTACTTTTTAATAGAAAATTGAGGTGTATTTTCTACTGATTTAGAAGGCATTCATTTTATTTCACTTCTTTTATTGGATGCCTTAAATCTTAACTGTTCATGCCTAGCAAAGTATAATCTTTTGGATTAGATCCATTTTGATATAAATCATTTGGATCTACTATATATAAGAATCTTGGGGCATTTTATCACCAAAATATCCTTATTGGGGTGAGGGTAGTTGTAATCTATTGGGTACTCTCAATTATTTTCAAATACTTTTTGTAAATGGTCCTTATTATTACTATTATCATATTTGTGCTTAATTTTTATAAGTTTATCCAAAATTTTATTGTTATCTTTTCTCCTTAAAACTGTGAGGGACTGTGCAAGGTTAACAGCAGAGCTTCTGGGTTCATGGTGGTACCTTGAGTTTCCTGAGTCAGAGATGGAAGACTCTGTTACTCATGGAGAGAGAGCAGCAGCCCCAGTGCTTCAGCATTCTTTTTTTCTGAATGTTCCTTTTGTTTCTTCAAGTTCCAGAGGGGCGATTCTCTGAATCCTTGGAATGTTTTATATTGTGGAATTTGGAGGATTTTATTTGTCCTCTGGCTGATGTATGTTGTTATGCTTTAGCATGTAAAAATACTAAAGTTTTAAAGTTCATACAAATTAAATTATGAAATTTAAGTTTTATAATGAGAATCAAAATATTTTTTTTTCTAAGGAAACCTGTGAATAGATCCTTGGTGGAAACTGCCACCACTGGATTTTATCCTTGCTGTTAACAAATTAATCAAAAGTAGGATGGATATTGTTAACAGTAAACCATAAAGCAAAAATTTCAAAAATGGTCTAAAAAATTGCTGAATATATCATTTTAAATTCCTTATAGGAACTTTCCTTTTGCACTAAAATGTTCTGATGGAGATGAGCAAGCAGAAGATTAACATCTGAACACCAAGTGTAAGTTATAGGGTTGTTTCCTGATAATAGAGTTATTATAATTAGCTTCCTCTGATCTTGTTTGCCTCATCTATAAAATAATTTGTTCTTGTGGGGGAAGGTGTGAGCCCATGAATTCACACAGGTGAAGCACAGACTGTACCACTGAACTACACCCCGACCCCTAAAGCAATCTACTGTCTCTATTATCATCATTCATGATTAAAAAAAAACATTTAAAATGTTGTTTTTTGTGCTGAGCAGAATCACTGCCCTCTAAGATGTCTATGTCTTAATCCCTTGGAACCTGTGAGTATATTAGCTCCCACGACAAAAGTAATTTATCAGACATGATTGAATGAAGGAGCTTGAGATGGGGGGGATTATTTTAGATTACCTGAGAGATTGGGCTGTATAATCACAAGGTGCCTTCTAAGTGAAGAACCAAGGGAGGAACTATTAGGGCAGAAACAGAGGCAGATTTAGCGTGAGAAGCACCTGAATGTACATTGTTTGCTGGCTCTGAAGATGAAAGGGGCCAGGAGCCAAGTCATGCAGAGGCTGGGCAAGGCCAGGACTCAGATACTGTCCCAGGACCTTCAGAAGGAGCACAGACTCACCAACACCTGAGTATGGCCCCATGAGATCTATCTAGAACCTCTGACTTCTAGACATGTAATAAAGTAAATTAAATGAATTCGTGATGTTTTAAGCCACTAAGATTGTTATCATTTGTTGTTGCAGCAACAGCAAACTGATCTCTTCCTCACTGCATTATTGTGATGAGTTTGAGATGGAATGGGCAATGAGAAGGTGTCTCACAAACCAAAGTACTATAGAAATATTTATTATTATTATTATTATTATTATTATTATTATTATTATTATTATTATTATTTTGGTACCAGGGGCATTCTACTTCAGAGCTACACCCCCAGTCCTATTTTTTTTTCTTTATTTTGAAATAGGGTCTCACTAAGTTGCAGAGGGCCTCACTAAGTAGCTGAGGCTGGCCACGAACCCTGATCCTCCTGTCTCAGCCTCCCAAGTACTGGGATTACAAGCATGAGCCACCATGCCTGGCTAGAAATGTTAATTATTACTAATAAAATTAAAGTGGGCTCTAACCACTCTAATTATAAGGCCGAGGCCTGTTTCAAGCTAGACTAGAGCTGAGCTAGTGAGTCTGTGTCATTTTCGTCAGCTTTAATAGGGTCCCTCCCACAGTGAGTTAACAGAACCATTAGAATCAACCCCTCTGGGACCAATCCAAATTAATTTTTCAGTTTTATCTCCAAAATATTTCCTAAACTCTAAGTTAATAGGAAGCAATGATTTCCCCCCTGAGCAGAGAAATGCTTAAGTTAGCCATCCAGTGGTAAAGCACACAAATGGCCTGAGAATTAAATAGTCTTTGCTGGTGGAAAACATTGAAGTCGAAGAAAAGCCTGTTGTATGTGTCATCATCCACTGTTGTGTAGTTCTAATGATCATTAATTATTTTAAAATTTCGTAGCCTGCAACTCTGCAGAGGAAGCATTTTTCAGCTCAAGACAAAATGAACTGACTCCATTCTGTCTCATTCACCTGCTTCCTTCCTTTCCCCCCAGTCTCAGTCTCTGGTTGTTACCACTAATTAACCCTCATGAGAAAATATAATGGCACTGTTTATTGGCAACAGGCTATGAAGGGAAAACCAACTGGTGCAAATTACTGGTGATTGCCTCTTTTCAGACCGTGGTTTCCTCCTTTGGGTACCTGAAAACTATTTTACATTCAGGAACAACCATAGAATGCATGGCAGCTGAGAGGTTTGCTTTAAACTATTCACATGCACAGCATAGGACCTTGTTTCCATGGTGTGTGTGTGCATGTGTGTGTGTGTGTGTGTGTGTGTGTGTGTGTGTGTGTGTGTGTGTGTGTTTTGTTTTACTGGGAATTGAGCCCAGGAGTATCATTGCATCTCTGAGCTGCAACTCCCCAGCCCTACTTTATTTTTCATTTTGCAACAGGGTCTTGCTAGATTGCTGATGGTCTAAGTTGCTGATGTTGGTTTTGAGTCTGCAATCCTCCTGTTTCAGCCTCCCAAAATACTGGAATTACAGGTGTGCAGTACCACGCCCAGCTTCCATGTTTGTACTATTGATACAAACATAGTGGGATTTTGCTTTCAGCATCAGTTTCCATTAGCAGGCCAGCCTGGAGCCCTGCATGGGAAGACTCTTCTGCTAGTGTTTGACACCCACCTGATCTTGTTCTCTTTCCAGGTGACACCAGATGCTGGGGAGGAGGTAGCTCTTGCTTGTTATTGCCAGGTATTCGCTTGTGCTACATTCACTATTTCTATTTATCTTTTCTTCCTTTGCATTCTCCTTACTCTTCATTTTCAGTTCAAAATACATTACTATATCGACTTACAACACCACTCACCCCCGCTCTCTGAAAGAGTTTGGCATCTGGCTTGTAGTGATGCTCCTGCCAGGAGGTTATATTCTATGCTGATGATTTAGGCAGTAACTTCCTTCCAATGTGGAGTACATTTCCTTATACTTTCCCCCCCTTTGTGCCTATAATGGTCCTTGGAATTAATCAGACTTTCTGTTGCCATCTCCCCTTCCTCAGTTCTTCTAAAATACAGTATTTCTGCATCATCTAGTTGGAAATCTTCATTATGGTATTGATGATACACTTTGCTTTCTGGATTACTGTATGATGCTCAAAAGGAAAGGAAGCAAGAATGGATGGATGGATGGATGGATAGATGGATGGATGGATGGACAGATGGACCTTCTGACCTTGATATCTAGTTCAGCTCAGAAACTGAAGGAGATATCCCTTACCATCCTCAGACTAGAGCTTCAGGCTCTGATTCTGTGGTTCAGTGGGGTCTGAGAGTTTATCTTTCTGTTTTTCTTTCCTTCCTTCCTTCCCTCCTTCCCTCTCTCCCTCTCTCCTTTCCTCCCTCCCTCCCTCCCTTCCTTCTTCTTTCCCTCTGTCCCTACCTCTCTCTTTCTTTTTCTCTTTCATACTGGGGATTGAACCCAGAGGAATTCTACCTCTGAACTAGACCCCCACCCCTATTTTATTTTTAGTTTGAAACAGGGTCTAAGTTGCTGAGGGTCTCACTAAGTTGCTGAGGCTGGTCTCAAACTTGTGATCTTCCTTTTTCAGCCTCCCAAGTACTGGGATTACAGGTGTGCACCCCTATGCCCAGAAGAAATTCTTCCTTTCTAGTAAGCTCTAATGGAATCTGAGAAATCAGCCTTTTGGTTCCAATTTTAAGTATGTGATGAATTTATGTAATTTTTTTGTTCTTGTTGAAATGCATGCCAATAAATTTGTAATCAGTATTGGAATGCTTAGGAGAATTTTAAATTTGCTCCATTTGTAACTTTAATTTAAAACTTTGAAGATTTGTTCATAACTTAGAAAGATTTTGCTTGTTAAGATCATAAATTTACCCAATCAGGAATATGAAGTAGAGTACTTCATAAATGTTGTTTAAAATTTTAAGGAGATTTAATTAACTAAGTTTTTAATGAGACTGGTTGAAAAGGAATTTACCTTGTGTTACATGAATTGATCAAACACTAATCCAAGTCCCCTGGAAAAGCTGTTATAGTTTATATAAAATTTACTAGACTTATAAATAAATGAGAAGATTTGCAATTTGAACTTAATGACTTCAGGCAAACTACACGTCTTTTTCTTTTTCTTTTTGCCATAATAAACAAAAATAAATTTAAAACACAACTCTAAGCTCTTTTTATTTAAAAAAAAAGATGAGAGTCAACTTGACACGCTACTGACAGTTCATCCAACTCTGACACATGTCTTCAGTAGCTCTTGCTTTCTCTGCATTGCCAGGCCTTCCCTCTGATTGCAGTCCTGCTCTGAGCGACACCTAGGATTTCCTTCATGTCTTGTTTAGGACATCCTGTTCACTCTTGAGTGGGTGAGCTTTGCAGTCGATTCCTGGGGGTCTCTAAACAGTCTCCTGGTCCCTCTGGAGGCCTCCCTCCCCCAAGCTGTATCTTTTTTCTCTTCTTCCCCTCTTCTTTTCCCACCCCATCCCTTTCTCACAGTTTTGCAGAGGACTACTCAGTCTCTGAAATCTCTTAGCTCTCTCCTACCACACTCCAGGTCGGGATCTACTTCCTTTTGTCCTCAGTCCTTTGGTTCAGGTTCAACTCCATCTAGTTTTCCTCTGTGGAGATAGCAGAGGGTTTATGTCCTTGGGGGGGGGGGGGCAGAGCTAAAGAATAGGATTGATGAAAGCAAAACATAAAAGGATAAGAATTTAAATAAATCCTTTAACTTAAAAATAGTCTTCGACTCTTCTCTACGAATTGAGTTTCATCACAAAGCCAATCTCTTCCTGTGGTCCTCATTTGCACATCAGGCTAGCCTTCCAACAGAGAGGGTGTGTGCAGACCTTGGAGTATTTCGCAAGATGTAGGGGTTATAATACCACAGTGTCTAGAGAGAGAACATAACTGTGCAGCATGCATTTTCTGTACCCTTCAGTTTGTACATTCTCCAACATGTCCCTCTCTCCTGAGAAGATGACCTCTTTGCTATCTCTACCCAAAGCCAACCAGGACATTTCCTCCTTCCCCTTCCTCTTCTTTCTCCTCTTCTTAGTCAGGGCCCCATCTCATCCCCAGGTGGCTGTGTTTGGAATCAGCACGCTCACTCACACCTGATCCTGGGAAGCTGGTGAAGTCAAGGCCTTTCTTCCCACCTTTCTGCCTGAGTTCAGCTCTCTGGTTTCCTCATTTGCCTTTCAATCTCCTGCTAGAGCCAGACCCTTGTCCTGGATCTCATGGCGACCAGCACCTTGCTTCTTTCTTTGAAAGCTCCAGCTCCAGGTCACGACTTAACGAAGAAATCCCAATCGTTGGAGCCTCCACATCTGCTTCTAACCAATTGACCTACCCGATTGGAGATATATGATCTGCCTGCATAGTAAGTACAGTGATGTCTGGTCTCGTGTTCCCAGCACCTGGACATAACCTCCTGGATACACGTGTCAGCCCTGATCGAAACTCAAGGTCTCTCAACTCCTTGAACTTTATTATTTCAACTGCTGGTTTTACCCTGGGGGGCCGCTCCTGCCACCTGGTCGCTCTCTCCGTCTCCCATTCCCTGCTGTCATTACTCTTCCTGCTGCCCTGCCTGAGCTCCCCGTGTGCACAGAGCCCAGATGAGTTACTGCCTTGCACATCCGTAGCTCAATTATAATTGATGTTCATAGACATGTCCCTAAGTCACCATAGGAGCTAAAGGTGCCCTCTAAATCATCGAGGAAAGAATAAATTATGTCCAGTAAAATTTTATTGTTCCCATATTTTCCTTCTTTAGAACCGAGTAACCCACATAGGAAATATGTTTAACTGGGTATTAATCAGACTCATCAACAGCTCATGCCTGGATAGCTTAAAATTTACTGCCTTAGGAAAAATCATGGTGATTGAATATTTTATTCTATATGTAGATATTTGATGTCCTGTACACATGTTTCAGACAGAGTTTAGTGTAGCAGGAAGGTGATCTCTGGCAGATGATCTCTCTGCACCTTGGCCACTCTTGCCAACAGCCTTATGGTTTGCTCATTCCTTTTCTGTAGTCACACCTACAGCCTTCGGGGTGAATTCCCTTCATTCTTTAGAGAACTTGGCACCTTGTCCACTTTCTCTGCCTTACAGGTTACCCCCTTGACAATTCTTAATAAGGGAATGTTAGCATTGTGGCAGCCGGAAGTCCTCATCCAATATTCTTTTTTTTTTTTTTTTTAATTGTGTATTTGGTCCAGGTAAGCAGGGTTGTATGAGTGGTTCTAGCCAAGAAAATAGTGAGTGGATTGATGAGCTTCATTCTGAGTGGAGACACATAAGAGACCAGGTACCATTTCTATTCTCTTGTTTCCCTTTTGACAGTAACTACAGATGTCACATAGTGAGATACAGAGCCCCCAAATGATGCCCTGAGTCATTCTACAGAGACAGTTGATGAGCTACAACTGCATGTGCCAGAAATATGAGGGTTTGTTTCCACCAAAACGCTGAGGTTGCTACTGCAACATAGCATGGTGGCTTCGACTCAATGTGCATGTAGAGTTAGCCCTTCCAGTACAATGCACTTTCCAGCCCTCGGTCTCTTTTCCTCCAGGAAGCTTGTCTATCCTTTTACCTCTGCTGTCCACTTCCTCCATTGCACATTGGTTGTTGACAATAGCTGTGTCCAAATACTATCCCCTATATTTCTAACTTTGGTTGATATCTCAGTTCCAACAATTCTGCAAACCCTTAGCTTTGGCTGTCCCTCAATACACACACCCTGCTTTCTCTCCTTGCCCAGATTAGGTTGCACAGTTTATTCTTCTAACCCCTTTTGTATACACAACCAGAACTTATTTTCCCTTTCTTTCTTCTTGGCAGAACTCCAGACTATGTTAAATCCAACTTTCTTGGAACACACTTATATATATTTTTTAAACAGGCCAGTCAGTACAGCTGGAGAAAAACGAAGTCTTCAGAGTGGTTCTTAATTGTTATCTAATTGTTCCTAGCATATATACTCCCAAGTTCTTTGACTCTTACACTGTCTTGGATGAGCATTTTATACCTTCTCCTCATTTTATTGAGAAAATATGAGTGATCAGGAATATACTTCCACTTACTTTCACTACCTAGTCTCCCTCTTTACTTCCACTAGCAAGCCTACCTCTTTACCTCTGTTCTGTCTCTTCTGCTACTTCAGATGAACTGATCTTGCCCCTTTCCAAGGACGATCTCATCATTTGTGCATTGGATCCTGTTTTCTATGCCTCCTCCAGATTATTTCTCCTTCAATTGTCTTCTCTTTCGCCTGCATTATGAATTTCCTCTGTTTTACTGGATCATACCATGAGCATAAAAACATGCTTTGATATTGTTTGTATTAGAAAAAAAAAAAAAAACCTCAGAAGTATCTGATAAACACATACATCCCTACAGTCATCTCCCCATTTCTCTGGCCCCTTCTTTATTGTTAAAGTCATATAATGGGCTGTGTGCCTGCCTTCTCCTTCCAGCTTCTCCAGAGCTCCTCCCGTTAAAGATTAGACACACACACACACACACACACACACACACACACACACACACACTTGTCAAGATCTCCTCCAACTTCCATGTAGCCGTGTGTAAATATCAGTTGTCTGTTTTTATCTTACTCCATTATTTGACATAGTTGACTACTTCCAATAAATTAAAATATTTTCTTTACTGGGATACCAAGACATCATGCTCTTAATCCCTTCTAGTGCTGTCATTTCTGGCTCAGTTTCTTTTTCCTCTCATCTTCTAGACCTCTTGCCATGTTGGCATGACACAGGGCTCCATTTTTGTGACTTTTATCTTCTTCTATCTGCCCTGACTCCCTACAACATCTCTTTTTCTCCCATGGCATTAAATAATATGTGTGAGGACATCCAAATATGTCACCACCCCAGATTCCATATTCAAGTGCCAGTGCAAACACACAATTATGGGAAAATTCCATTGTAAAGAGCACAGAATATGACTGGACTTATTATTATTTTGCTTTTCATTCTGTCAACTGGAGTGCGAGAAAACTAGCCATACAAATTGAAAAGTGACTGTCTAAAATTTTTTTTTTTTAGTTTTTAAGGCAGTTGAATACACTGAGAGATGAGAACACAAGTATTATCATAGTTCTCATAGTTCTGTCATAGTTCTGAAAGCACCAAGACTAAACCTAGTAATGTATTGTTTCACTTTTTTTTTCAAAGACTAACAAAAGGCTCTTAGGCTCTCTCTCTCTCTCTCTCTCTCTCTCTCTCTCTCTGTGTGTGTGTGTGTGTGTGTGTGTGTGTGTGTGTGTGTATGTATGTGGTACTGGAAATTGAACCCAGGGGCATTCTACCTCCAAGCTACAGGCCCATCCCTATTTTATTTTTATTTTTGGAACAGGGTCTCACTAGATTGATGAGAATCTCACTCCCTGCTGAGGCTGTCCTTGAACCTGTGATCCTCCTGTTTCAGCATCCCAAGTAGTGGGATTACAGATGAGTGCCACCATGCTTGGCCATCAGGCTCTTTTTCTGGTACTACTTTGTATGCTGAATGCCTTTTCATTTACCTGCCTGCACACAGATACGGTCTTCACTCTTTCTCTTTTTACCAATCTTTCCCTACAGTTCTAGGGGAATATGAAGGATATGAGATATAGGTGCCTACAGTCTTGAGACAGATTATAATTTAAGTTGTTAAATTATTATCTAAATAATAAAGGCAGAGCAGAGTATATTAAGCTTACAGCCTAGACCTCTGAATATTAATTTGAAATTTTATGCCAGTCCCTACTCTCCAATAGTGTTTAAGCTTTATTTTTTGGCTTCACATTTAAAGACTTTGTATGAGCCAAGAAAATGATTTAAAATTGCAGCATGGGGCTGAGGATGTAGCTCAGTGGTAGAGCACTTGCCTGGTATCCTTGGGCCATGGGTTCAATCCCCAGCTCCACCACCACCAACAAAAAAGTTTGCTGGGTGTGGTGGAACACACCTGTAATTCCAGTACTTGAGAGGCTGAGACAGGAGGATTGTAGGTTTGAGGTCAGCCTCAGCAACTTAGTAAGACCCTTTTCAAAATAAAAAATAAAAAGGGCTAGAGATGTAACTCAGAAGTAGAATGCCCCTGAGTTCCATCCCCAGTATCAACAAAACAAAACAAAACAAAACTAATACAAACAACAACAACAACAAGCCCAGAAAATGTGGTCAACAATTGTCCAGGATGTTGGAGGCTGTATTAATCAAGTTTGCAAGAGAGCTTTTATGATAGGAAGGATGGAAAATAGTTGGTTTCAATGAATCACTTTCCCATAGGCATTAGCTGCCTCATCTAAATAATCATGAGATCAAACTTTGTGGGCTTTGTACAGGCCTGCTAAGCTCTGTGTCCTACCGTTTTCCCTCCTCTGTATCTTTACAAAGGTGGAAGAGAATGAAGGACAATTTAGAGGTTCTTTTTCTTTTGCATTGTTAAGAACTTTGCAGGCTCGTGCATGTGTGTCTTCCCCCATTTCAAGGACAACGCAAGCCCTCTCATTGCATTCTCTGACACGCAGTGTGTGTTTTCTCTAATACTCTGGTTTTACTAACACATGCGCTCTCCTTTTCTAGAAAATGCTCTTTCCTGACTCCCCAGTCACATAACACTCTCAGTTCTTCCAAGTTCTTAGCTAATATGTCTCCCTTTTCGTCAGGAGTATGAGATCTAGCTGCTCTGCCGCTAGGAGACTTTTCTCTTGATCATGTACAGAGTCAGTTAGGCATGTGACCAAACCGAGCCATCAACATTTTTTCCTATAATTGTTCAAACTGGAGAAAGGAAAGAAAAGAGGCATTTCCTCACTTGTAACGAAGCTGGGATTCAGGAAGCAGGTGGCTTCACGTTCTTTTGTTCCCAGCTGCTCTGAGAGCGGGGGGGGGGGGGGCACCATGAGAGGCTGCAGTGAAGTGAGCTTGGTGTCTGTCTGTCCTTGAGTCCGTGGCCAGATGAAACACTTTGCTTCCTGTGGGCCCTGAGCCTCTCAGTAAATCCAGTTTTCTCTTAAGCTAGTTTAGGTTTCTGTCTGCTGCAACCGAGATTAATTACTGGTTTTTATTCTTAGGCACCATCAGATATGAAAATTTGTGATAGGAGGGATGGTCATTTTCTTTTTCTTTCTTCTCTATCTTTTTAAAGCTATCATAATAATTGGGGACACATGAAAGGAATAACTCAAGACACGTGGATCAGTATCAGTCACGTTTGAAATTGCTTACTGTCACTCCTGTCCTTTTTCTGCTGTCTCTTCCCACTAATAGTGGGTACAGGTGGGAGGACTTGACCCAGGATGCTGTTATCAGGTCATATGTGCCTCTGGATACAGTTTCCAGTCTAAGGGATGAACATATACGTCAAGCCAGACCAATAAGGGCCTTTCCTGGATTTTTTCAAATTGAATCAGAAAAATCCAAAAAGGTAGCACTTTGACTCTTGAACCACAGAATTGCCATTGTATCTACTGTTGTGTCGTTTATATATAGAGTTGAGAAAGTGCATTGCTAGTGAAAGCAAATTGGGCCCACAAGTGAGGAGGACAGAGATTCTAGGTATCTTTAGGGATCCATGTCTACAGATCCCACATTGGTGAGGGCGCATCTCATCCTGTGGTGAAGAGGTCTCTGCTTTGACTTTAATCGATTGAATGAGGAATTCCAGCTTTCTATCTGCAGGCTTCAAAGTTGCAAAAGCACTCCAAGGTCTGTTGGGCCTTTGTCCAGGTTTCCTTATCCCAAACAGAAAGGTCTCATTGTCCAATTACGTGCTGATTTTTACCTGACCACCTGCCCTGGTTGGGTTGTTTCCCTTAGGCGTTTGGCTGCTCTTGCTTCTAAGCCAGGTAAGGCCCAGGTTTTCTTATCTCCTCTTGCAGGAAGTGGAGTCTCTTGATGGGTGACCACAGAAGCCCTCTGGCTTCCACACTTGGTTGTCACTAGCTGTCTATCATGCTCCTCTCTTTTCATTAACTGTTTCTGCAATGGTGGTTCCCAAAGGGAGGTCCCAGGTCCAGCAGCATCAATAGCACCTTGGAGCTTGTTCAAAATGTCAGTTCTTTGGCTCTACTCTAGAACTTC
>PVLC010000871.1:97833-124508 GCA_004027655.1 Graphiurus murinus
GTACTGGAGATTGAACTCAGGGGCATTCTACCTCCGAGCTATACCCCCAGCCCTATTTTTTTATTCTTTATTTTTGAAACCGAGTCTCACTAAGTTGCGGAGTGCCTCACTAGGTAGCTGAGGCTGGCCGCGAACCCGGATCCTCCGGTCTCAGCCTCCCAAATGCTGGGATTACAAGCGTGCGCCACCACGCCCGGCTAGAACTTCTTAAACAGAAACATTAGTTTTGGGCCCAGGAATCTGTCTTTTACCAGTTGTCCAACTAATTTTGCTGTATGCTAAAGCTTGAAAACTAGTTGCAGAATATCAGGCTCATTTAACAATAGCCATTGGATAACATTGTCTTCTTAGCTCTGAAGTCCCAGCACCTCTCAAAGGCTGGTCACATCAGCTACTATGTACCTTCTATGGATGTACTCTCTCCATTTTCTAGTTTTTTTTGTTTGTTTGTTTGTTTTTTGTTTTTGTTTTTTTTTTTTGGTGGTGGTGGTACTGGGGATTGAATCCAGGGGCATTCTACCTCCAAGCTACACCCCAGCCCTATTTTTTTTTTTTATTCTTTAGTTTGAAACCGGGTCTCACTAAGTTGTGGAGGTCCTCACAAAATAGCTGAGACTGGATATGAACCTGGATCCTCCAATCTCAGCCTCCCAAGTACTGAGATTACAAGCGTGCACCACCACGCCCAGCTCCATTTGCCAGTTTTAATTGCTGTGAGTTTTATCAACTCTACCAGATGCTGTCAAGGCTGGACCTACCCAGCAACTGAGCATGAGGCTCGTTCAAGTTGGAATTCTTCCACTTGCCTCTAAATGAATCCTGACTAATATACCTGAAACTCTAGTGTGTACCTGGGGGGAATGTATTTCTTATTAACATTATTAATAATAGTCACTTAGTACCACATAATTACATACTACATCATGGCTTACAAATTTCCTATGTTACTCTATCTGATTGTAACGAGAGAACTGGGAGAGGGAAAGGCAAGGGCTGATTCTCCTGTAGACACCAATGGCTTCCCATGTCTTGAATATTATTTCCTTTTTCTTTTATGACGATGCGGAACAATCATGTGAACAAAGGTAGAAACTTCTCATTGTTCCCGGGACTGCAAGATGCTCTCCTTCTTTCATTGTCTTTAATTGAAACTTGCTCCTGTAATCTCGGGAGGACTGAGGAGATAAAGAGCTGTCCAATGTCTTCCTCAGAGACCCTTTCTGCAGGATGTGCTGTCACTCGGATGACACAATCTATCCACAAAGCATATGACAGTATTCAATGACAATATTCTTCGCATTCTCTCTGGGCGTGTGTGCAGTTTCCAAATGACACACTTGATCCTATCACTTTGGCAGTACTCACATTCAATACCAATCATGGCTCTCAACTAACTGTGACTTACATCAGCTGTTAAGACAGATGAACAGATTTTTTTCCCCACTGCACAGTTTCTGTATTTTGCAGCTCCACTCTTGGTTTCTATGTCTTTAAAATTGAAATTCTCAGTCTTTACTCTTGGCTGTGTTTGATTGTAGCTATTCCACCTGATCACCCAGAAAACATTTGTTTAAACACCTGATATGAGATTGAAAACATTGGTTTAAACACCTGATATGAGATTGGTATTCAGTTCAATAGCATGGCAGAGAAAAGAAAACATATAAGACATAGTTTAATTCTATACATCAGTGCTGAAGTAGGTCTCTTAGTTTGGGTTCACCAGGTTCTGAGAGTGACTTGGGGATTCTTGTGAAGCTGATTTGTTGAGGAAGAGGTTTGCTCTCGGAAGAATCCTGTGAGGGAGTGAAGGTAAGGAAGGGAAAGAAGTAGGCAAAGATGTGGTGTCGGGGAACATATATCTTCAGGTTGCTTCTATTGCAGAACCCTGGAGAATGACTCATACCAAGTGTTTCTTCTTCATAGAAGAGAGGGCTTGATAGTTTTGCTATTTGTATGAGTCAGCCATTGACTATGGGTTGCTTCCAGGAGGAGAGGGCATGCCATGCCAGACATCTAAGGGGAGTCAATCCCCATTAGCCAAAGGGGAGAACCTGCCTCTGGAGAAGGTTGTAGGTATAGAGTGTCAGCAACTGACCCCTGCTGCAATTGGGTGATGAGCCTGGGAAAGGGGAATTAGAACAGCAGTAGCACCATGTATATGAAAAATCACATTACTCACAATTCTAATAATAATGGTGATGTTGATAACAGCAAATGATTATACATTACTTAATATATGTTGACACCATTTTGACTGTTTCATAGCTTTTGGATCATTTAATCATCACCACATTTTTGTGTGATAGGTAATATTATTAGCCCCATTTTAGAGATGAGGAAGATGAAAGGTCTTAGAAAAAATATAGGAAGCAAAGGCCAAAAAATTGCAGGTACCATGGAAAGAAATAATCTTGGCTACATGTCTGTTCTTTCTCTGAAAGAATAGGCTGGACTTGGTGATTGTGTGGAAGATGTCTTTCCAGAGAGAAGTGGTTCTAACCTGAGAAAGTTGGGAGGTGTACTGATAATAGTTAGAATATCAGTAATACTTTACCATTCATAGTTCACAAAATACTTTCATTGACAGTCTAGTTAAAATTCCACAGTGACCTGATAAAATAAGGGTTTGTATTCCCCACTTTACAGAAAACTTAATAATCAGTGTTCACTATCAACTTATTGAACTCAGAAGGGGTGTCCTATCTAGACCACCAGACCAGATCTTTGCTGCCTAGAGAGGAGCACTTTCAGTTGCTACAAGTAAAAGCAGAAAAGACTGAATAAGTTTGAAGATTGAATTACGTTCCCTTCAAGTTCATGTTGCCAAAATTGCAATCCCCAATGTGGCTGTATTTGGAAATAGGGCCCTCATGAAGTCATTAAGTTTAAATGAAGTCATATGTGTGAGCCCCAACCCAATATGACTAGTGTCCTTATAAGAAGAGGAAGAGGCACCAGGGGTAGACTTGCACAGAGGAAAAGCCCTGGGAAGATACAGTGAGAAGTTGGCCATTTGCAAGCCAAGTGAGGAACCCAATCATCTGGTGCCTTCATGTTGGACTTCCAGTCTCCAGAATTGTGAGGAAATAAATTTCTGTGGTTTAAGCAGCTGAGTCTGTAGGATTTTATTAGTAGTCCTAGCTAACTAATACAAAGACCAATTTTAAAGAGACCTGATGACCAAAGTCATCACCACTAAATATTACAACATTGACCTTCAAAATATAGCTGATCCATATATACAGCTTAACCTAATATAATGGCTATGTGAATTTGCTGGGGCATCATAATAAAGTACCATGGAGGGTGTGGCTTAAACAACAGAAATATATTTTCTTACAACTCTGGAGAGTGGGAGCGTATGATCAAGGTGTCACCAGGGTTGTTTACTCCCAAGGCTTCTCCTTGGCTTGTAGGAAACGAGCCAGTCTTCTCCCTGTGATTTCCTATGGTCTTCTGTCTATGTGGATCTGTGTCCTAATATCCTCTTATGAAGACACTGGTCACACTCAATTAATGCCTGTCATAATGACCTCTTTTTAACTCAGTCTCCTCTTTCGAGACCCTGTCTCCAACTCCAGAGTCACTAGGGATTAGGACTTTAACATATGGATTTGGAAGACATAATTCAGCCCGTAACACTGACTGTTCCTCAAAAAAACCTCAAAGTGCTTTATAGAGGCAATTTGAGCTGGAAAATGAGCTGCAGGTGTTTCCATTTGTAGTTGCCATCTTGCTTTGTGGCACATGACTTTGCTAAGAACTCCACAGTTGATTGCATCAGAGGCTCAATCTAGGGGGTGCTGTATAGACTATATTCCGGAGAACTCTTCCCCAGTTATAGCTTTAGGTTGAGCTGGACAAATAAACCCAAATTCACACTTTATTTTTATGGAAATTCAATTCACAGCACACAAAGATATAGAAGCAAGGAATGGAAGGTAAAGCAGAGACAGAGAGATGCTGAATCTAAGACACGATGGAGTGATAGAGCTCAGGGCCACGGATTCCCTCTGTGCTGACGTTTTCCTCACAGTCCTCAGATCCATCCCCTGCAGTTCCCTAGATTTGATTTGTATCATTAGCATCTGGTCATGTTAAGCAGAGGGGAGGCACGAGGAGGAAGTCTGACTTCAGGAGAAAGGGATAAAATAGGGTATTTCCTCCTCTCTTCCTGTCTGGGTTGGTGTCTCCGACAGGAGCTGTATTACTTTCTTGATTCCAGATCTAGCTCCAAATCACCTTCTTGATTGCTTCTGTTCCTGCAGTGCAGGCCCACAATAATTTCATTCTCCTCAGGTGGTCATGCCTGTGGATTCTAGTAACAGCACCTTCTCCCCTAGTTTCTCTAGTACTCAGCTTGCCAGCAGACTAATGTTCTTCTTAATGGGACCCACTACCTTTTGTCAAGCTTCTCACCTTTTTTTTTTTATCATTCATGGAACCAATTCTTATATTAAATTCCTTCTACTTGAAATACTTAGCATAATTTCTGTTTTCTTGATAGAACCAGAGTGAGATGGTCTTTATTCTCCATCTATTGTACCCTTAAAAAAAGATGAATAACATTCTGCTTCCAATCTTTGGCATGTATTGCAGGCATTGTTTTGGGGATTTCTTTCCTTTCCCCTATGACCTGAGCATATCTCTGACAGCCTGAGCATATCTCTGAACCTGAGAGAGTCCAGCATAATTCAGGCCATACCTACAAGGGAACAGAATCCTTATTTTTAAAAGGCAAATGGCTTAATCATACAACACAGAAAGATTTAGGAGAAGATCTTAGTAGCAAGCTTTGTGGACGTGTATCCTATCTTCCCATGTATCATCTGGAATTCTTAGGTTGAGCCCCCATAGGAAGGGCATGCCTGGCTGGTATATGGACTTATTATATGGTTACTATAATATTTCTTTATGATTATAACCCTTTTAATTATTCAAACAATGGAGATAGTCAAGGTCGTTCTTTATCTACATTCCCATAAGAACTTCAGAGTTAACCTCACAATACTGTTACATCAGAACCCTGGAAGAATCTTGAATGGCAGCTTGATTGGTAGAGGGCATAGACAATCTGAGGACAAGTCAGGTATAAAATTTTAAAACCCATAGGTGATTCTGATATACATCCAGTGCTGAGAAATGCTGATATTGACTGATTATCTTAGCAGTATGTTAGGTTTTCTTGCTTATGTTGACACATGACATTAAAAGCATATTTGCAAGAATGTATATGATTTGCCATTGTAAGTTCATTTGAATAACATGGCACCAGTTAACATAAAAGTAGGAAGCCACATAAAAGAATATTGGGTATTTTATGGGGCATTGCTAAATAGAGCAATGCAAGCCAAATCCCAGACCAAAGTGAAGTTGAGAGGAAGATGGCAGGTCCCTGCTCCAGACTGTTATATGCAGAGACAACACTCCTAAGTTTTCTAGACAGTTTTTGTAGGGTCACATAGGAAATATCATCATTAAATCACACAATAGGAGCCCCCAAGTGATAGCTTGGAATACTGCTAGCCAACAGGCATTATAGTAATGTTTATTGTAACATAACTATTCTGAGCAGGAGAGGGGACCGCATAAGCCATCTGCTGTACATTATGATGAGTGGGTGACCAGATGCCAGGAGGAGCCATCCAACCTTCCTGGGCATAGGGTGGCCAAGGGGAGGGATGCCTCACTCTAATTTGGTTGTGTGTGCTGGGGAAAGGCCAACATGGCCAATCTACCATCAGATTGAGAAGACAGCAGAAAACCTGGATGCAGAGCGAAGTGTTTACTTACATAAGGGATCCCAATGCTTCCAGAGAAGCAGCCCCTTCTTTGAGAAGGGAGGGATCAAGAATTTAGAAGCATACAGCTATCGCCGATTGCCGATTGCCGAGACCCTGTGAGAATGGCCCTGCGGTGGCTTTCTGTATCATTAGACCACTGCTGTCTTTGGAAAAGAGAATAGTTTGGAGATGGTGGAGTTGGAGTGTCCAAAGGGTCAGAAGAGGGAATGGCACAGGGAGCATGAGCCTGAGGGTTCTCACAAAGGTTCTGAGGCTACTTACCTTCTTAACGTGGTCAGTCTCGTTATGTCCTTCTATTTCTTCCAAGTGTTGCTTTCTTTTGACTACAGGGAAAATGCAAAATTCTTATCTCCCTGTGTTTGACTTTAATGGCAACTGACTCAAATGAGCTACGTGATGTTATTCATTTCAATATTAATGGCATCATAGCAATTCAATCGGTAATATTTGACTAACTTATTTGGAATAGTTATTTAGAATTGTTGGCACGGTTATTTTATTAACATTTTCTGTTCATGGCATAAAAACATAAGGTGAGTAAGATAAATCATTTCATATTGATGAGGAAAATAAGGAAAAGACTGAAGTTATTTTTTCCTTGAGTTTTAAGGCTTTCAGAAAAAAAAAAAAAGCTCAAGGCATATGCTTCTTTGAGATAAAATACATTTCACATCACTTCTTTCCTCTCGTATCATGGGTCTCTGCCTTCACCCCCTTCAGTACTGGCTCTGAGGCATGTCTTATCTCTTCCTAACATGCATCCTGCCATGTTATATTTCTTAAATGAATGGAAACCTTGTTTAAACAGGGGAGAAATATAATGATCACCTCACCTGTTTAAATGACCATACGAGTATGCTTTGACCATTGTTATTAAAAATATGTTTACTTGGCAAGTTCTACTGGTGTATGAATTACTCTATAAGAATTCCCCCACAGTAGTTATTAGGGGATAGAAATAGAGTTAAGTGACTATTTCCTAAGATATTTTAAAATTCAAGGTGATGGTTTAATAAAGTGAAAAAAAAAAGGAATCAGTTTTGAAGTGAAAGATTACTTCTGAGTCTAGATTTTCTATCTAGTCCTATGTGACCTTGGACAAGTTATATGACCTTCAGATGCTTCATTTAGGAAATGAGAGTAAACCCACTTTGTTGTTATACTGAGAACAAGCTCCTAGATGAAAACCCCAGACAGAGTACCTGCCATAAAGTAGATACATAACAATTATTATTATTATTATTGTTATTATTATTATTGTTTGCTGCTGCTTTTAGCCTTTTAATTTTCACAATTTTAATTCTCCCACCTGAGACTCATTGGTGATACTATATTTTATTGTACATCTTTCAAGGGTGAGTGAAATTTGCATTTTTTTTAAGGTAACAGATACCAGAAGGCCTTTAGCAAGAGCACAACTGTGAAGTTCGGGAGCCAGGGCACGTCATCTTGGCTCTGGTGATTTTCTCTTGCCCTTTGAATCATGTCACATCATCTTTCCACTGCAGTTTCAAAATTTCCAAATGTTAGCAAAACCAGCACTTTCCATTTCACAGGAAACAGTCCAGAGTTCATATTCTAGAAAGGACCAAATAGGTGACGACATTCTGAATACTGGCAAACACAGGTTAAAGACAAGAGGCACAGGGAATGGGCACCAAAACAAACAAAACAACCAAAAACTTGATGGGTGCAAATTCAAGCTGCTTGCCTTTTTTTTTTTTTTTCCAGAATGGCTAGTTGATTATACTAAAGATCTACATGAAGAGCATTTTTATCTAAAGAATAACATTATGATATCACCGTGGCTGGATGGTCAGCTGGGAATGGGCTAAGGAACAGAAAACACACTGGCTGGGCTTTGTTTCCTTCTAAATAAGGGCACATTCCATATTTTGAGTGGAATACCTATCATTTCCTAAATCTAAAAGGAATCCAGGTTTTGAAGCCATGTGATGTAGTAAAAGGATCTGAGTTTGGGGGTCAGATTTGCTCAGCTTAACACTAACCAGAGGCCATAGCCAACTGGACACACATGAGGAAGTCATTTACTCTCTGTGTCTGGACAAGAGGACTGTGCCATCTGATCTGCTGGCTGTTTTTGAGAATTAAATGAGATCATGCACATAAAAGTTCATGGTATATACTAGATTGTTCTATGGCTCACTGTCTCTAACAAATGATATTCTTGTGTATAATCTTAATGGTTCAAACAAACCAATCCTAAGAGGCTGAGGAGGTTTGTAAGCCTCACTGAGTTCTCCTGAAGAAACCTTTCAGGACTTCTGTGAAACAATATCAAGAACATATGGAGTAGATTTCCAACTTGGATACACTCTGGCCTCAGGATTAAGATGAAAATTATTGACTTTTACCCACCCTGGAAAGTTTGACAGGAGTTCAACACATTTGACCCTTCACAAGTCTGGCTGAGTTTGCCAATGCTAAGGAGCCAGGAAATGTTATATGAAGAAATATATCTGCCTCCAAGTTTTCAAAATCCATCTGATTGAAAGTTCAGGGTCTCACACACAACCATCTATTGTGAGATTGACCATGGACACTTCTTAATACTTTGATCATTTTTCCCTCTCTATCTACATTTCTGGTGGCACTTTTTAGAGATTAAATCACTAGCTAGAGCAAAGAATTTCCTTCAGTATTACTCTTTAGCTCATTCTCAAAATTATGCTGCAGTTGGATGAGGTTCAATTGCTTCTGAGAGATGGTTGTTTGACTTTTGGATTCCATTCACATGACTTTCCCCTTCATAACTCCTAGATGATCATTAATAATGAATGCTGTCAAGAGTATGCTATGTGAAAACTAATATTAAGGGGCTGAACTTCTAAGGCTGGACCTATTAGGCTGTAGTAACATAGAAAGTTATAAGGAAACCTATTGCCTCTCTGAATTATGCTTCTTAGTCTTTTCCTCAATCTTTCTGCTGAGACTTCTCATCTTAATGCACTTGTATGATCAAATTACTGATTTAGAAAAGGTCAGAGCTGAGAATTCATTAGTCCAACCTTCTAACTCTACTGGTAAGATAACTGAGGAAAAATATTTTCTTTGAAAGGATATTTTAAAAGCATACACATTGCATGAAAGATAACAAGACTCTGCTAATACCTAAAAGGATACTTGAGCTCAGGCCAAATTAAAGATTGAGAAACTAAGTTGCTTATAAATCCACTGAAAGTTGGGCAGTTAGGGAAAAGTATGAGTTAGTGGAATATATTTTGGACATTGAAAAATAGTCTTATTAGTTGCATGACCCAGTTACTTAACTCTACAAAGCCTCCATATTTTTGTAATAAATTATAAAAAAGATGCTACTGTGGAAGAATGTTATAGGTATTATAGTAAATATGCAAAGCATAGGCAAACCTAACAGTACATCCTCAACAAGTGATAATTATGAACACTCATGATAGCAAAGATATATTTTAAAACTGAGTCAAAGTGATCCACAAAACAATGTTTTTTTGATAGACAAGGATAATTCTAAATACTCTTCTGCTAGTCTAGAATTATAGACCAGCCATAGAGATTCTGTGTGAATAAAGATCTTAGTTTGTTCAGGGTAGCAAAATGACTTTGGTTAACACCAAACAGTCCAGGGTATAACGTGACAGAATATAGTTGTGAATATTATAAGCCCTAGCACTAGAGGAGCTTGGCTTGCGTTTGGTGTAGCCACTTCTTGTTGGCGTAACTTGGAACAAGTCATTGGATCACTCAAGTCTTCAGTTTCCATGTCTGTAAAATGGTGGTAATAGTTTTTTTTTCAGGATTATGTGAAGCAACTCATGTGAAACTGTTATGATTAGACACGGAATGTCCCCTGTAGAGCTCATATATTAATGCCCAGATTTAATGTAATCAAGTCATGAGAGTTGTGATTTCATCAGTGGATAAGTAAGTTGTAATGGATTTACTGTGTGGTTACCTAGACCGGGTGGGGGGGGGGGGACGGCTGGAGAAGGTGAGTCCCTGGAAGGTGTGGCCTTAGGAACTGTGCTTTTTTCTTTGAATCTCCTTGCTTGCTGCTTCTCTGTTTCCAACCTCTGTGATGAGAACAAAGCCCTTGCCTCCCTCTCTCTGCTTCCTGCTGCCATTCCCTGAGCCCTGTATATCCCAGCCTCACATGGACTGAACCCTGAAATCTCCCCCAAACTGAGCAAATAAACTTTTCTTTCTCTAAGTTTAATGGTCAGGCAATTTGGGTTATAGCAGTGAAAATGTTGACTGAGATAGAAATTCTAAGAATTTCTCTCTATCTCTCTCTCCACAAAATTATTGTGATGTATACATAACATAAAATTTATGATATTAACCTTTTTTGTGTAGTACTAGGGATTGAACCCAAGGACACTCTTTCACTAAACTACATCTTCAGCCCTTTTTTCCATTTTTTTTTTAGTTCATGAGACACAGGGTCTCATGAACTTGCCAAGGCTGGCTTCCAACTTTCCATTTTCCTGCCTCAGTCTCCCGAGTTGCTGATCCTAAGCATTTTAAATGCACAGTTCAGTGGCATTAAGTGCATTCACACTGTATCACCCCTATCTGTCTCCAGAAGGTCTTTCATCATGCTGAACTGAAAGTCTGTACCCGTTAAGCAAAGCTCTCCATTTCTGTTCTCCTTTAGCCCTGGAAGCCAGCATCCCACTTTCTGTCCCTCTGAATTTGACTACTTTCTCTGACTCTTAGGAGTAGAATCAGACAGTATTTGTCGTTTGGGGAACAGCTTTATTTTACTCACCATAATGTCCTTAAAGTTCACCCATGCTAGTATATGTCAGAATTCCCTTCCTCTTTGGTGCTCAATAATATTCCACTGTGTGTTAATACCAGTTTTTGTTTATCTATTCATCTGTTAATAGGTACTTAGGTTGCTTCTACCTCTTGGCCATTGCAGATAACACTACTATGAATGTGGTAATACAGATAACTTTTTTAGACCCTGATTTCAATTATTTTGAATGTACACCCAGAAGTGGAATTGCTGAATCATCTGGCAGTTTGATTTTTAATTGCTTTGAGGAACCACATACTGTCTTCCTTGGTGGTGGCACTATCTCACATTCCCGCCCACAGTGAACAAGAGTTCCAATTTCTTGTCAACACGTGTCACTTTCTGGTTTCTTTTCTTTTTTCTTTTGCTATGAATGGATAAATATAAGTAGTTTAAAATACCAACTTTATGTTTTTTTTTCGTGTGTGTGATTGTTTCTGTGGATTCTATGGCTTAAGGTTCCCACTGTCTACCATGCTGGGATTGATAAATTCTAGGGTCGTGTATATGTCAGGATTTGGCACTGGGGAGGGGACTTCTTCCAAAAGTGTGTGTGCCTGTGGAGGAGAGAAGCCAAAAAAAAAAAAAAAAGTAAAGAATGAGGAATATGGGGCTAAAGTGTGCTCACAGGAAGAAATAAGTAAACTTCTCCTGACTACACTAACTCCAGCTGGACATACCTCTGCAAATTAATTTAAAAAATTGGGGGAACGTAGGGGGATAGATAAAGGGAAGTTGAATTTGAGTAGTGCCTGCTGTATGCATGTATTGAAATATCACCACGGAACTCTGTTAATACCTAAAAGTATGGCATGTTAACCAAAAATAACATAAATATAAAAAAAATATTTTTGGCTGTTGTAGCTACTGGAGCTTTTGTTTTCAGGGATATGTCTGCGTTTCAGCCCACTATGAGAAGCTCAGATGCTGGCAAAGGCAGAGAGGTTGCTTTGTAGGTTGCCAGGAATCCCAGCCAGAGGCAGCCAAGATGGGGGCCTGCTTTCCTCAAGTCTACGGTTTCTGGGACTGGCCCTAGTGGCACCCTTGTGCCTTACCTACTTTTTGGGCAGGAACAACAAGAAAGTCCCTAGGAGGTTATTGTTAGCCACCCTGGGGAATCCTCAAATTAAGAGGTGAAACTGCTAGATAAAAGGCCAGCCTTCATGTTACCCTCGGCAAGTATGGGCTCAGAGACCTCATTCATTGAACATTACAAGATGTGCTACCATGGTGGACCTGGGCTACTGACAGTGTGCAGAACAGTTGTCTTCTCTACTAATGCCCTCTGTGAATTAGATCCATCTAGAAGCCGAGATCTTGGAATGCTGCAGCCTAGGATGTGCCAGGCTGGCCTTTCCTTAGATTTGCTGTGACTGCTCCCAGTCCACCCAAGTTGCAGGGAGCCTCAAGACTCAAGAGCTACAGGCCAGACTGGGAGCATCAATCCCTTAGTCAGATTGGGTTGATATGCATCTGAATTTGTAACAGCGAATTTCGTTGCAGTTTTGTATTTGGGGAGGGAGGGCTATGTTCTTATATTTTCATAAAACTGTGCTCCTTAAATTTAATGTCCATCTGATTCTCTTAAAGGTGGATCTGAATGTAGCGTTTACATTTCAAAGGTTGAGAAGCAGGTTTAGATATTCAGGGACTAATGAGATTTGTTTGTACACATTCCAGATGACTTGAGATCTAGCCCAGGGACTCCCTGACTTACTTCTACCTGCTGGGCTCTGGGTAAGCCTCTGATAGTGTCCATTAAATGTGTATCATTAAATATTGGCTTGTCTTTCAGGTCTCAACACATACACATATGTCAGTGCCCAGTGCAATATAACATAAATTTAATCTGTACAACATATTAATACATACACAACATACTGATATATAACAAATAGAATATGTCATTATATATTATTGCTCTATGGAATAAAACATATATATATATAGAAAGAGAGAGAGAGAGAAAGAGAGATAGACAGATAGCCATTGAATGTATGTGTATAGCCACTGTATATAACCACACAAACCATGCAATATATATCCACAGTAAAATGGAATATAGTGAAGGGGATAAAAATTGCTGGCACTGGTCCCAGATTTCCTCGGTTTGCAATCCAGCTCTGTGTGTCCTCTGTTATTGCCCTTAGCCATCTGAGATGTGGTCGTGCCACTGGGAGGCTCCATTTTAAATTTCATTTAATTTTAATTCCTTTAAAGTAGCTACCTATGACTAGTGATGATCGTAAAGGACAGAGCAGCAAGCAGGGGGCATCGAGGGAGCCTTCTGTTTTTGTCGTATGCAAGACCATGGAGACTCGCACAATCTTTCATGCTCATAAGCCCCAGGCAGGAAAGAGGAGGGAGCGAGGAAGTCCTCAGCAGGGTGAACCTCTGGGGGTGAGGGAGGGCTGTGGATGGGATCTAAAGCTCTGGCCCTCGGAGTGCAGGGGAGTCTGATTTCACAGGAGGGAAGGGGGCATGATGGTTTGGCTCCTGTTCCATGCGTAGGCTGGCGACGGGAAGCTGCGTGGGTTTCCAGCTGATGGATTCCATTTTCTCTGCAGGATGGGAATTGAGATCATCTTCTGCAAGGGAGGGGATGCAAAGGAAGCCAGAGAGTTTGAGAGAGTCAAGAAGATTGAAAACAGCTCTGTGGAGAAGATAGGAAGCTGACTAGGGAAATGTATGAAATCTGCTGAGCAATTCTTATTTTGTAGATGAGGAAACTGAGACGGTGGGAGGTTTGGCAAGGTGCTGGATATCTCTCGGGTCCAGAGAACAATCCAGCCTTGGAGCTTGCTAGATCATTAGCTCCTGGTCTTAACACTGCTGGCCCACAAGTCCCCCATGCCTGCTTCTTATCCCCTCTCTGTGCCTCCTCATCCTTTCTTTTTCCATCTCCTACTACACTCCTGTACAGACGTTGTTTCCATAAATTCCTGGAGTGCAGGATATAATGTTTAATTCATCTTTGCATTCCTGCAGTGTGTAGCATGAATCCGTGCTTGCAGAGGAGGCTTGGTAAATATTTGTCGAGTGTGTGAATGGATGAATAACAGAAAGGAAAAATGGGTGAGGCAGAGGAACAGCCCCTTCCTCTTAACCTTCCTTGCTCATATGCATGACTGGCTCCATGTCTGCTCCACATTTTGGCATAGACCTAGCTGGAACCTCTGCTTATTATCAAGATAGTTTAAAGGAGGATAATCTAAAATCCTGTGAACTGATACAGCAAGAGGAAGAAGGGATGCTATGTCTGAGTTTTGTTTTTTCCTCTTCAAGTTTTATTTTATTTTTCAATGTTTTGAGTTACAAATGCGGCCTACAAGCGAACACTTGGGAAGTTCCCTTTTCACCAGTATAACTGACATCACAGAGTTCATGCCCTTATCTTTCATTCTCAAGGAAATAAACAAACATTGGGATAGGCCAGAGGCTGACCTTGTGGATGGCTAAAGCCCCCTGGAGTTAAACTCTAACTAGGATTTTTCCCCTGGGGCTCCAGTTCTATCATTTTTGTGCTATATTTACCAATGATATTACACTTTATCTTTATCTTAGCAAATATTTAATTTGTTGGGAGAAAACATGTCACGGGTACATTACTCACATGGTGGTTCCATATTTTCTGAAGACTCCTGCAAGTGGCACGAATCAACTTCTGGGGCCCTGTTAAGCAGCTGAACCAAAGCCAAGGGCCACGCTTCAGTGAATCCAAAGGGGGAAGAGATACGAGTAGTTCAGAGGCCAAAACACCAGTAGGAGAAATGATTTGACGTGGCTAGTTGGTCAGCCATCCACTTCTCTGGTGTGTGGCTTCTGCCTAGCTGTGAAATCAAATGGCTTAAGAAAGTATCATCTAAGAATAAAGAACATTGCACCTTACCTGCTGAAAATATGGGGAGTTCATCTCTTTAAAAAAAAAAATTCTTTGCCCTCTGTTCAATTAAATGTATAGCTGACAATGGAGAAATCTATGGATCCAATGAGATTTTCACAGCCTCATTCATGACATATTTTTGTGCTAATGTCTAAGCATCTGAACTGAAATCTGTTGAGAAAATAAAACACATCTTGCATTGATGGTTTTGAGGCTACCGTAACATATAGCATTCTAGAAAAATGAAATAGGCTATAAGCACCCTTAAAAACCCATTACTTTGTATTGCAAGCTGAAATCTGACCAGAGAAGCAGTTCTCTTAATTTCCCAAGTGACCCCATAAAGGGTTTGAGCTAACTCTAATTCTAAAATCCAAAGAAAATAAATTTTATCCAGATGTTGGGCTTGGAGAACTACAAACAAAACTTGAGTATTTGTTTTAGGAAAATCTTACTACTGTATATGATTTACAGCGAAGGTTCTACGTGGTTCTTCATTCTGATCACCTCTTCCTGTGTTTAGCCTCTGAACACCACTTTCCCACTTCTGAATCTCCAGCATTTCTGTGTTTGTCGACAATGCACATGATTAAAATGATATTTTCATATTTCAATGTAGTTGGAGCTCCTTAAAGCAGAGGGTTGTAAGTGCAAAAAAAAAAAAAAAAAGAGAGAGAGAGATATGCAGTTCCCTAATGGCTTATTACCATCACATTTGCAATTCAGATCAGCTCTAAATTGACTGAAATTTTTAAACACATAGCAGGCAGTTTAAACTAATGATTGTCTGGAGGTTCACCACTGACATGAACTAAGCTTCTGTTCAAAACAAATTGCAAATAATTCCTCCCTTAGAGTCAAAATGTCACTTTTAAAACTCTGTGTTATTGCTAGATTTTTGTCAGCTACATACAAAAAAAAAATAAATTGAAAAATATATATATATGCTTTATAGTATGCGTTCTACCTTTGAAAGACTGAGCGACCCTGTTTCCCTATTAAACAGGAATCACACAACAACAGGCATGGATATATACGGATCTCCATCAGTCTCACTAGGACTCGCCCCTCCTCCCCCCTCTTCCCCTTCAAAAATCCTAATTGTAAAGTAAAACACCCTAGGGGCAGTGGCAGACCCAAGTTGCCTAGCAACCCTCAGCAGGTGGCAGGGTCTCAGCCACAGCTGTCCTGATTCCTTCCTAAGAACCTTCTTATTACTGTTTGTGTTAATCTTTAACCAGGCTTTTAAACCATAGTCTTTCTCCCGGGTCTCTTGTTGTTAGATTGCAGGGGCCTACTCAAATGTTGTCCCAGAGGTAATGGTATTAAGGTGGCTATTGACTGTTTGAAGAGTGATAAGCATTGAAAGGGATTAGAATTGCATGTTCCAACTAACCTTATTTTACATTCTTAAAAAAAAAAAAAAAAAAAAAAATATATATATATATATATATATATATATATATATATATATATATATATATATCATGAAAATTGTACCCTACTAGAAACAACGGTTGGTGTTGACACACAGCTCAAAACTCGCTTTTTGCTCCCGGCTTGTAAATTCGAGGCCACCTCCTTCACATAATTTTTCCTTTTTTAAAAAAAGACCTACATTCTTTTACAAAGACCACTTAAGGAATTCATTTAGGATTTGTAGATAGGCTTCTACTGATTTCAGTCCCGATTTAATTATGGGAGAGCCAGGTATAGATGGATAGGGAGATAGACAGATGTAATCTGTTTCTGCTTGCAAAAAGTGTTTCTGCTTACACCAGGCGGTTCTCTGTGGTTGGGCCTGAAATTGATCAATTCTTCAAGGATAAAAAGAAGTGTTATGTGATGATTAAAAAAAAAGAAAAGAAAAGAAAAGAAAGAAAAAAGCATGTTTGCTTTTTTTAGTATTTCTTTTATTTAATTAATTTATTGATTAATTAATTTATTTTTATTGGTGCATTGTAATCAGATATCTTAATGAGGTACAAGCTGGTAGAGACATACATGCACACAGCACTCATTTAACCCTTTTCTTTGTGTGTGTGTGTGTGAGTGTGTGTGGTACTTGGGAATTGAACCCAGTACCAGGGGCATTCTATTTCCAAGATACACCCCAGCCCTGTTGAAATGGCGGTGTCTCCTCTTATAGGGTTCTTGTCCAGTGGATTTGAATGAATGAAGTGCAAGGAGTAGTGAAGGATTTAGAGATATGAAAGTTTATTTTAAGTCAGGGAAAGAGAGAAGACAAAGCTGCCCCCTCACATGGGGGTGGAGCCTGAAAGAAAGTAGCCTCCTATGCTCTTGGGAAGTAGACTTTTAAACCTTCCTGACGTTTTCTATCTGTTCTGTTATGATTGGTCCCAATTGGGTTCTGGGGAAGCATTGCCTTTTGCACAGTTTTGATCTTTAATTTGAATTATCTTGTGGGCTGGCTGTGATTTGCGATGCAGATGGCCCTTCTAATTCTTCCTGTTCTCAGGTCCTCTGCCCTGCCCCACTATTTTATTTCATTTTTAAATTTTGATACAGGGGTTGCTGAGGGTCTCGCTAAAGTGCCGAGAGTGGCCTCAAGTCTGTGATCTTCCTGTGTCAGCCTCCCAAGTACTGGGATTACAGGCATGCACCACCACCCTCGGCTATCTTTACTTTTTTTTTTTTTTTTTTTTTTTTTTTGCGGTACTGGGGATTGAACTCAGGGGCATTCTACCTCTGATCTATACCCCCAGCCCTATTTTTTAATTCTTTATTTTGAAACCGGGTCTCACTAAGTTGCGGAGTGCCTCACTAGGTAGCTGAGGCTGGCCTCGAACCTGGATCCTCCGGTCTCAGCCTCCCGAATGCTGGGATTACAAGCGTGCGCCACCACGCCCGGCTTATCTTTACTTTTAATAGTGTGGATCTCTCTCTGTTGTGAGGTTTGCATAACTTCCAGAGACTGCCCATGACTCTTATTATCCAATGGGAGGGGGGTAAGCTTTAAAACATTTTAAAATGAGGCTATTACTATATTTTCACCAGGAAACAAAGCAAAGTGAGGAAGACAGCTGCCCTGAAATCCTTTCATGCAATCCCTTTCTCTCAGTAGATTAAAAAAAACAAAAACAAAAACAACAACTTCACAAATGATTCACTCCCTAACCTCCATTCTGTGTCATTTATAAGGAATTTAGGCCTTTCCCATCCTAGCATTTGGTTACAGACCTGGTCCTATTATGCAACATAATATGTGCTTAATAATACTGATTAACTGGCTTGGAAATTGGAGAAAGGTCAGAGAATATGAAGGAGATAACATTTTCATATTCTCTGAACCCTATTGAAGTTAGTCTACATAGATAGAATCTTCAAATTTTGCTTTTAAAACACACACAAAAGGCTCACGTTAGACTCCAGATTTCTGAGCTCCATTAATCTTCTCTCTTCTGTTTAAGGACATAGAAAATTTTTTTTTTTTTTTTATTTTAAGTGAACCCCGAAAGGCATAGCCTCCTCCAGTAGGTGGAGAGTTGAGCGAGTCTGCTGTCTGTTAGAATGCATGAGCACTAGTTCATTTTTATTCTCTGATTCCACCAAACATCATGCACAAGGAAATGTACAGTGTATTTCTGCTGAGGAAGCAGAAACAGGGAGCTTGCTATTCAGTTCTTTGACTGCCATGTTTGGATGCCCTGGGTGTCTTGATATCTGATAAATCTCTGCCAGGGTGAGAAAGCACTTGGGTGTCTATCATATTAGTTTTGCAGTTAGAAGACTAATTTTTCTTTCCAAAAAACCTTGGCCATAGAGCTTAGAAATGATAAACCCTTTCTATAATTTTGATTTGTTTCTTATTTAAGCTCCAACCTGTCTTTTATCTTTCTCCTGACCTAAGAAAAAGTATTGTGTTACATGAACGATTGCCCAAGTGGGTCAATTAAATTCTGAATACAGCTGGTGTTGATTACATTTTGCTAATGAAAATAGCTTTGTGGAATCTTCAAGGCAACTTATAAAAATCAGCTCCTTGAGGTATCTGAAAATTCAGGGGAAAAAAACTACCTATCAATAAACACATTAATCAGTTTTAGCCTATCAATCAAAACTTAGTTTTCCTGCTAATGATTTGTCAAATGTTAGCAGAGGAGCACTCCAGGTGTTAGAAACAAATTTTCATGGCATCATAAGAAGAGACACATGTTCGACAGTGGCTCAGCCAGGTGATTTTATTTTTTTTGCAAAAAGGGATCCTGCTACCAGTATTGTCAGGTGAGCAAGAACATTGAACTGGAAGACTGCTGGGTCTTTTATTCCTAACAAGAAGCTTCTGTGCTATACTATTGGTGGGAAGGTAGCTTCACAATCTTCATTCCATAGGCAAGAGGGAATGCCAGGGGAGGGGTTGACACTTGCTTTTTCCAAGAAATGCTGACTTTACAAAGGAACATGAGTGCGTACCATACAAGGTTACAAAATGGTGGTTTTGCAAAATGGAGCTTAAATCAAGCTATTCTTTTGATAGAAGAGATCTAATTATATTCTCACACAGGTTAGAATAGGACAATTGATACACTGTGTTTAGGCCCTGGATTCTAGAGCTATCTTCATGGAATCTGGGTTTGGACTTGGTCTCTTAGTGGCAGGAGCATTGATCCAACACCTGTGATCAACAGACCATGTTCCTATTATCTCCGGGCAGCTGTCCTGGTCTATTCAGGGAAGGCAGTTCTGTGGCCCTCATGCCCAATTCGTCTGATTTCAACACCTCTACTCTCGCCATTGTGCCATGATCTCTGGCCTCAAAACCATCAACCCACACATCAGAACTACAGCCCCAGTACTGAGCCCTGTATCTGGTTGGGATGACCCAGTGTGAGCTGTCTGGTTTCCATTGTGGCTCATTACTTAGAGATATAAAATACATATTTTGGATGTTACTTATAGCCCCATAAATTCCTTTTGTATCCTACACTTTCTTCTGAATTCAGGTATAAGTAAAGGACTGTATATTTTATTCTGCATTGGTAGGTATTTACATTAAGTGAGGAAGATTCCGATTCCTAGATTTGCTTACCCCTGGGTTTTTCAACCTCAGTACCATTGACATGGGCGGGGGGGGGTATTATTGACTTTTTGGCCCAACAGTTCTTTGTGATGAGGGCTGTCAATGTATGGTAGGATGTTTAGCAGCATCCTTGACCTCAGCCCAAAAGATGCCAGTAGTATGTCCATGCAGCTATGACAACGAAAAATGTCTCCAGACATTTCCAAGTGTCCCGTTAAGAGGAAAATTACCTCTGCTGGCTTAGTCCTTTGCCTTCAAGTGTGGGGAAGCATCACCTTGGAGATGGTTATGAAAGTGAAATCTTGGGATCCGCCCCAGAACCACTACATAGGAATCTGTTTTAACGAGATCCCTGGTGCCTTCGTGTTCACATTGATGTATGAGAAGCCCTGGTTTAGTCCATCATTTCGAACAACCGTCTGGTCATATTTTTTCTTAGTCTAAGATGGCACAATTCCAAGGCTTAAAATACAATGACAGCAGATTTTTTAGTATATGAGTTGAGGTATATAGTGCATTTTCAAAATGCATTCGAAGTCAAGTTAATGGAAATATTTAAGGAAGAGTAAAGGGATTGATTAATCAAAAAATTCTTTGCTCTCTCAAATAACTACCCATATCTTTTAGATTTGGGCCTCCTTTGTCTCTTAGGAATCTGAATTAATAGTACTTTGGAAATATTTCTCTATCTCTAAAGCTAATTTATATGCTAACAATAATGCTATAAGCTAAGTGTTCTATTAGGTATTACAATCCTCATGACTCTGTGAGGTAGTAACCTCATTTGACAGACAAAAAACTAAGAGTTAGAGAAATTAAATACCTTTTTCCGGATGTCACGTTTGGAGATACGTACTGTGCACACATGTTCTTTCTATCCTACTATTCTGCTTTTCCTTCTAAGGAGGAAAGAAGCTAATGAACATTTCCTCTAAGCTAGTTATGTCTAAACAACATGCGTGCACATCATTTGCAACTCCAGGCATGGCAGGGGAAAGAAAGAAGCACTATTTTTCTTTCAAGCCTCCTTTTGTTCCGACTTCTTAGGCAGTGGTCTCATTATACCTTGGGAATGCCGGAGTGTAGCCAACAGCTTAAGGTGAAGAATCCAGGCTCACCCTCCCTAGCCCTTTCCCCTCCGATAGAGTTAATGTTCGGCAACAACAAAGCCATGCCAAACTTTGTAAGAAGCTTTCTTGGCCAAGAATGGTTCCATCTCTTTTGCTTTTGAGACTTGCCCACTGACTGCGAAGAGTCAGAACTATGAACTCTGCTTAGCTCGCACAAGGGTCTGGTAAGTAGACACAAACTGTGAAGGAAAACTAAACGTGACATTTATGTGGCTTAATCAGAAATTGGTTCTTCTATAATTCTTTCATCAGAGAAACTCTCTTCCTTTGCTTTTGATCCTTCCTGGCTGAATTTCCCTCTGCTATATCATCAACATGTATATGTGTATAGGTTGAATACACCTATATTCCATGAGGTGATGTTTCCAGCTTTATTTTATCACCATGGTGACACCATGGCTTGTGCCTCTATTAAAATTTTATCTTAAATAGATCTTCTAGGAACTAGTCTCTTATATGGTGTCAGTTTTTCAGTTTCAAATCCAATATCATGTCCAGATATTGGGAATTTGTGTGCAAACATTATTCTACCATTACTATAAAAAGAAATAAAGCTAAAGTGTTTAAAATTAGATAGCTACTATTCCCACTAGCTGCTTATGTGTGGATAAAGACATTTTATATGCATTACATTCTTACTTTCCAAGTGCTCTTGGCACACGGTCTTTTAAAAGAAGAACTTTACTTAAGTTTAAATTAGCTTATATGAACATCTATCATTGGTAAATTAAAAAAAATTATTTGATGCTGCCTTTCTAGGAATGTATCCTATGAAGTGCTAACAATGATGGATATGCATATAATTAGTCTCACATTATTTATAATAAAAGTTTAAGAAGTACATATCCAACAATGGGGGAAGGATGAAATAATGGCATGACAATGTGGTTGAATAATATGTATCGCCTAGAAGTGATATTACAAAGAATTTTAATGATGGGGAAAGGATTGTATGTTAATTGAAAAAAGGCACAAAATTTATATATGACTTATCTTTATAGCTTTTGTCTATAGCTCATTAGTCAATCATTACTACATGTAGTTGCTAATCTTAATGTGCATCTATTTATAAAATGCAAAATGCTACATATTAATAGCAGCTACATCTGGTTGGTTAGTTTATGGGTGATTTTAACATAATTAATTAATTTATTTTGTGGTGCTGAGGATCAAACGTAGGTCCTGTATATGCTAGGTGTGGTTTTAGTCTTTTCAAAGCTTTCCTTTATTTTCTATAGTTTCTTGGGGGAGTGTACAATGATTTTGAAATCAGAAAGGGAAGTGCAAAGGAAATAATAAATATTTAAATATAAAATTGAATTAGTTGAATTCTTTCTGGATTATATTAATATAATTAGGAGATACCTGAGATTTTGCATGTTTTTCTTGTCTTTAAAAAGTCTATTGTTATAAAAACTACTCTTAGCCTGGTACTGTTGTTTTAAAAGAGCATTTTAAACAATTACTGTAGACGAAGGACAGAGGCTATTGTCTTCACCACAGTTAATGGAAAATGAGGTTCCAGGAGATAGGTGCAAAATCAGGGGACATTGTCCTAAGTGTGTCTAAATTAAATAGCTAATTTTTCAAAAAGGTCAAATCTGGAGTCTGCAGATGTGTTTGACAAAAGAAAAAATTGCAGGGATATTTTTCATTATAGAGAAACAAAAATGTACGTAATGCAAAATATAAGAAGAAGATGCTTTTATCTAAGGAAGTGATTAATGGGCATTTAGGGAGTGGTATGGTGAGAAAAGACACAGGATTTTGATCACAAGAAACCATGAATTCAAGATCTAATTCTGCCGTTGCCAAACCTGGACACGTCATTTAATCTCTCCTGGAAAATTCCTTTCTGTCCAATTATTTCTACCGTTTCACATGTTGTTAGATCAAATCATGGGCGTTTACAGTTCTGAGCCTCGGGACAAAGTCCTGGCTAATCATCTAACTGTGGGGGCATCTGTGGCAATAATAGGAATTCTTTTGTGGCCAGTCAGCAGTTATTCTCTCCAGCTAAATGAAGCTAAGTAATAAAGAAAGTGGGCCCAAGCCCACAGAATCTCTTCTTGATTTCCAGTGAACAGTGATTTTTCATTTGGAACACTGTTCCTACATGTGGAAGTATTTCATCTTTCATAAAGTGTGAGAGTGAATTTGTGATGAGAAGCAGCAATGAGTGATAATAGCAGTTGTGTTTTATGAGTGCAAGTGCCTGTTAAATATATCTAATATGCACTTGTGTCTACAAGTGCATATATTAGAAGACACTTAGGTGCTGAATACACATAAAGCCTTAGTTTTAAAAACAGCTTTATTGAAGTACAATTAACATGCAACAAGTTACACATATTTAAGTATATAATTTGCTGTTTAAACGTGTGTACATACACAAACCAGGTTAATAACTACAACTTTCTTGTTTTCCTTTATCATTCCTTTGCAGACAACTTGTAGGTGGCACAAATATGGATCAAAGTTGTTGGTTTTATTGTTGTTGTTCTTCTTTCTCCCCCTCCTTCCTTCATTTCTCTCTCTCTCTCTCTCTCTCTCTGGAAAGCTAATTATTCTGGCACCATTAGTTGACAAACTGTTTCCCTTTTTTGAGAATTTGTCAAAAGTCAATTGCCTACAAATATGCTGAATGGTTTCTGAAATCACTCTTTTGTTTCATCAATAGTCATTTCTCTTTATGCCAATACAACGTAGTCTTGATTGCTGTAACTATATAATAAGTCTTGTTGTTAGTACCAGTACTCCAAATTTATCCCCTTGCCCAAGTAGTTTTGGCTACTTTAGGTCTTCTAGATTTTTATATGAATTTTATAATCAGTTTTTCAATTTTATGAGAAAGTCTGTTGAGATTTTTATAGCATAGCAATTGCATAGAATCTTTAGATCGATTCCTGGAGAGTTACTATCTTAATGATGCTCAATTTTCTGATTCATGAACACAGTGCACCACTCCATTTATTCAGGTCTTCTTTAATATAGGTCTGTAAAGTTTTATATTTTTCTGTATATAGAACTTACATATCTCTTTTCAGTTTTATACTTAAACATTTCATGTGTTTGGTGCGTGTATAAATTAGATTGCTTCTTTTAACTTTAATCTCCAATTAAGTTATTCATTACTAGTCTATAAAAATAAAAAAATTAGGATTAAGCTTGGAATTAAAGATCTTATTAAACTCATTTTTTTTTCAGTACTGGTTATTGTATCCAGGGGTTGTCTGCATTGACTTAGATCCCAATCTCTTTTTACTTTATATTTTGAGACAAGGTCTTGCTCATTTCCTGAGTCTGGTCTAGAACTTGTGATCCTCCTCCCTCAGCCTCCTAAGTAGCTGGGATTAGAGGGCACACTCAACTTTTAATTCTTGTAGTTTTGGTATTATAAGTTTCATAGGTTGTTTTAAACAGATGGTCATACCATTTGTGAATAAAATAGTTCATTAGCTATTTAACTTTTTCATTTTCAATATGGATGCCATTTATTTATTTTTTCTTGTCTTATTACACTGGCCTATACCAACAGTAATGTGATGAGCAGATGTCTTGAGAGCAGGCCTCTTTTCCTTGTTGATGATGTAGATATCATGTGGCCTTGCTCTGCTCTGTTGACCAGTGGCTTCCCAACATCCCAACCTCCTTGGCAGTCTCCAACCAGCCTAGCCCTGTCCCCTTGGGGTTTTTCCACAATCTTCTTGCATGTATACCACATACTCTGTCTGCATACCACCCTACCAAAGAGGGGACTCCCAACACCTTAACTCTTTCTGTGATCCTACACACTGGCTTTGTTTTACCTGTAATTTGATAACAGTGTTTTGTTTATCTGTTTTTCCTACTTGTCCAACACCTATGATCAGCTCTGGCTCAAGCCATCCAATGAAATTCTCTGCCATTCAGAGGCTGCAAGAACAACTTTCCAACAAGGTCTTAATTCCATCCAGAGGGGAGCACCTCCTCCATGTTTCTTCTTCCTTGAGTATTCTTCAATCTTAGAGTCTCCATTAGCATTTTCTTTACATCTTTGCCAGTAATCCTCATTGTGGTTATTCTTTATATCAGATCTCCTCTGTTTAAATTTCTATGTGTTTCTGTTTCCCTATTAAACTCACATAGGTACATTATTTTCTAGTCAAAATGTGTTAAACTGCAATTTGTATACAATAATTTGTTCATATTTAAAGGAGGCAATTTAATGTTAGGACATTGGTATATGTCTATAACATACGAGCAAGTTAATTAGTATATTCATCACTTCCCAAATATCTTCATGTCAAGTGGTATTTTGGGGATCACATAAGGAGAGGTTGTTGAGCTAGGGATATGCTTAGTTTGGGTTCATTGGGATACGTTTATATGGTTCACAGTCTCGTGTATAGGTGACTGTGATGGTCATACTGGTTTAGAAATGACTTCTGGAATTCTCCCACCACCTACTGCTCTCGCCGGTATCTGGAGTCAGGAACATATGAACATATCCCATGGTGCTGAGCAAGGCAAATGATGAAGGAAAAATAAGATTAAAAATATAAAGAACTAGTACCTCCTGTTTGAAAAAATCATAGTAAATCTTACACTCACATGTACGAAGACTTAATTTGATAAAACCTGGATCTGCATCTAACTCCTCTTTGATAATGGATTGAGGAAAGGGTAAAAGAATGGGTGCGAATTAATGGAAGAAAGAAATTAATTGAAGAAAGAACAATCACACTTGGAGGAGGATTTTATGGATCAACAGAACTTTTGATTTAAATACTAATGATGTATAATTTAGCAAGAACCTAAAGGAATCATTGTCAAATTATCAATAAAAAGTAAATTTTGATTAACTATGTTTGAAGAGAGTAAATTCCTTATTTTCTTTATAAAAATTACATTTTTTTTTGTCATTTGAGGTAATCAAAGAGATTTAAGCCAAAAAACGTAATTAAATGCATTAAAGATATGGGTCCAACAGGTTATTGATAAAAATCTTAGTTTCCTTCAGTAGATAATGTTTGCATATTTGTCAGAATTTACACATTAAGATCTGTTGTGATTTAGTTTTTCATTTAAAATACCCATTTTATACTTAATATTTTATCCATAAGCTTGCATTTTTTCTTTTTTCTTTTTTTATTGGTGTATCGTAATCGTACATCTTTGTTAGGTACAAGCTGGTAAAGGCATACATGCACACATTTCTCATTTAACCCTTTCCCAACTCTCGCCCCACTCCCTCACCCTCCCTCCGTCTCAAGTTCAATTTAGTGGTTGACTTTGATATGTTTGTGAAAGTACATCATGTGCATTAGGGTGTTTCCCCCTCTCCCATCGCCTTCAGTTAAGTCACCTTCTTTGCTCATCTAAGGTTTCTCCTTCTTCATCTAGAGTCCCTCTTATGTCCCACTTTTTTCTCAAAATGAAATTCTTCTGAATGTATGTGTTGGGTCCCATAAAACCTGGATCTGCATCTAACTCCAAGAATAGTTTTACCTGAATATGCTTTGATAAATGAATAGCCCAGAGTATGGTGTTATTTATAAGAGATTATGTAGGGATTCTGTAAATACTGACAATAGTGGCAACTATAATGATTTTTTAAAATAAAAAGCACTTAAGAATCGAGCACATATTTTGCATAAATATGTCATGTACATACAAATGTTCATGACAAATGTACCAGTAGATTGAGGACAATGCCTTTTAGAATGTCACTTGTCTAAATTTCAATAATTATGTTTTTAAGTGTTTTTTTTTTTTTTTCTCTTCCTGTTTTGGCACTGAAGATTGAGCCCAGGGACTTTCACATGCTAGGACAATTCTCTGCCATTAATTGCTTACCTAATCCTTTTTATTTCTTGATACAGGTTCTTGCTAAATTGCCTAGATAGGCCTCAAATTTGTGACCCTTCTGCTTCAGCCTCCTAAGTAGGTGAGATTACAGGCATGAGCTGCTGTGCCTGACTCAGGTATGTTTTTTTATTTAAAACATAGCATTTAAATAGGTGGCTTCAGA
>PVLC010000871.1:124608-171181 GCA_004027655.1 Graphiurus murinus
ATCCCAGCATTCGGGAGGCTGAGACCGGAGGATCCGGGTTCGCGGCCAGCCTCAGCTACCTAGTGAGGCACTCCGCAACTTAGTGAGACTCGGTTTCAAAATAAAGAATAAAAGATAGGGCTGGGGGTGTAGCTCGAAGGTAGAAGGCCCCTGAGTTCAATCCCTAGTACCGCAAAAAAAAAAAAAAAAAAAAAAAAAAAAAAATAGGTGGCTTCAGGTGTATTTTAGATTAAAGACAAAGGTTATAGATTATTTTATTACCTTACATAAGGATTGTGTGTTAATAATTATTAACACAGCTTAGGTCACTATATGTATACACACACACACATATATATATCTTATTTACATGTCAAATTAATTGTTTATGATATCTAGTTTGTTTTTATTCTTCATGTGTGTATTTTTCTAGTTTAAATAGATATCTTTTCATTTCTCCTCTATTCATTTTTTTTCTTTTTTCTTTTTTCTTTCTTTTCATAGTTAAGTTTGCTCAATCTCAAGGCAAAGACCTCTTTGACAATGGATTGAGGAAAGGGTTAAAGAATGGCTGAGAACTAATTCAAGAAAGAACAAGATTCCCACTTGGAGGAGGATGCAGGAGTGGAGTCAGATGGGGCTGGGGCACCCAGGAAGGAAATTGTGAGTACTTGTTCTTGATTGGGTATCATTATCCTCCTGTTGACTAGGAAGATGATTGTTATAATTAGCAACAAATGTCAGGGGCAGCTATAATTTACCTTTCCCTTTAACCACTGATACCTTACCTTTTTTTTCAATGCCTTCTTTTACCTACCCACTGTGTTCCTCTGTCCACTCACCTGGAGCCATCAAATAGAGACTAAAATATATTTGTCTTATTATATTTGTATATCAATGTATAGTTACAGTAGTAATGTGATCATTAAATTTCAGTCTCTTTTATTTATTTATTTATTTTTCGGTACCAGGGATTGAACCAGGGGCATTCTACCTCCGAGCTATACCCCCAGCCCTATTTCAAGCGTGCGCCACCACGCCCGGCTTTCAGTCTCTTTTTTTTTTTTTTTTTTTGCGGTACTGGGGATTGAACTCAGGGGCATTCTACCTCCGAGCTATACCCCCAGCCCTATTTTTTATTCTTTATTTTGAAACCGAGTCTCACTAATTTGCGGAGTGCCTCACTAGGTAGCTGAGGCTGGCCACGAACCCAGATCCTCCGGTCTCAGCCTCCCGAATGCTGGGATTACAAGCGTGCACCACCACGCCCGGCTTGTGATGACTTTTAAGTACAATTTTCATGTTCTTTAGATTTTATTCATGTGTAATTTTTTCTATTTGATATTGAATTTATTATGACAATTCAGTTGAAGTATGTATAACTCTTGAATTAAGTTTTAGAAACAGGTTGGGCATGGTGGTACATGCCTGTAATTCCAACACTTAGATGGCTGAGAAAGGAGATTGCAGGTTCGAGGCCACCCTTACCAACTTAGCCAGACTGTGAAAAGTTAGCAAGACCCTATTTTAAAGTAAAAAATAAAAAGGGCTGGGGGTATAGCTTAGAGGTTGAATACCTATAGGGTTCAATCCCCAGTACCTCCAAAATAAAAATAAAAATAATAAAATAAATTTAGAAACAATGCAAACAACATTTCACAAAGCATTATAATAATTAATTTGTGAAGCATATTTAATAAGCATATACCTTTGATACATCTGCTAAATGATAACCACAGTGGTTGAATTGCTTTCAAATGAAAGTAGCTTAAGTGCTTATTTATTTATTTATTTGGCCCTAGGAGGTAAATGCCAGGGTTTGCCCAAGCTAAACAGGTGCTCTACCACTGAGCTACACCCCCAGCCCCAAGCACTGTTTACTTTTTTCTTTTAAAATGCTCTACTGTTCTGGATTTCATACTATATTTAAATAAATAAGTTATGCAGTTTGCTTTTTGGTAATGCAGAAAAATCATAATAATAAAATGAGAAAGAAATCAATAAAAATAATAATGGATACACCTATGGCAAAGATTAGTGTTCCAGAAATTGAGAAGGGATGTGAATCATTCTCAAAATTATATGTTTTTGTTTTAATATAGCTGTTGCCCTAATGCTGTTTTGTCTTTTACTACTACAATTTCAAAATAAATCATCCACAATGATGCTTATATCTCTACATTATATCTTTACGATGTAGCTGTGGTCTCTATGTTCTTGCCTGGATACTAGTCTAGAATGTCATTAATATGTTTTATCTCAAGCGCAGCAGCCTTTGTTCAGTGTTCATTCTTCATGACACGTGGGTAGATCTTAACATTGTTGACTACTCTGCTCCTTGAAATTGTTGGTTTTTGTGGCACCAATTCTGAGTTGTCTCCAATCATCTGGACTGATCCTTCCCTCCCCACTATTTTTTCCCACTTTTCGAAATATGTATGTTCTTTAATGTACAGTGTCAGAACATCTGCTTTTTCCTCCTTCTTTGGGAGTATCAAATTTCTGTGCCTCCGCTCTCATGTCTTTGTAGATAAGTGTAGGACACCTAAAATTTTTCCATCTCTAGACTTCCTTTTGAGTCTTCTAGAGTCAAAGAAAATGAGAGAAAACTAATAAGATTAAGAAACTTTTTCAAGATCATAAAACTATCTAGTCATAGAACTGAAAATATAGAAATAACTAGAACAGTGGAGACTCTGCTACCAAAATTACAGTTTGTTTGATTTTCCATTTTTGCTCTTGTTTGAAAGGGAAGCAGTCTGTAGTCTCCTCTGCTATACAGAAGGATGGCCTGGTATTTATGGTTACCATAATTGCACTTTCCTGAGACTTCTAAAAATGATGAAAGAGCACTGTTACTTTGCCAGCATATATAATTTTTAGGCTAAAGGTTTTAAGCCATAGTTCCATAGGCACATGGTTCTGGCTTAAGGTACGATGTAAGACAGCCGCCCTCCAGGTAACTGTCAGGAATGTTGCCTAAGGTTTCTGTTGCTCCAGTTTCATGAGAAGCTCACTTGAATGAGAGTATATGGTGTACACAGACACAGACACAGACACACACACACACACACACACACACACACACACACACACACTATCACTGGAGAGATTGTGGTCTAGCAAGAAGTGGCATTAATTTTGCCTGATTGCTGTTGGCCGCATTCAGTTGTTTTTACTAAATGGGTTCTTTGGTGCCATGTCCCAGCCTGCAGTAGAGATTTTATAAGAAAGCCCTGGGAAGCACACTGCTGTGTTCAATGTGAGAACGACACTGACTTTGTTAAACGGCCCATGGTCATTTTTATGAGAGCCCATGGGAGAAGATTGTCTTGGATTTCAGGGAGTAATGTCCATCCTGGGCTCCATCTTACTTCCTCATCCTTACTACAAATAATGCACCTGATTGGACCACTTGAATCCTGGCCTCCTTGACTCTGCCCCCGCAGGCTCTTCTTGTGCTGAATGCCAGAGGTAAAGCGTGAATGTGTGACCTTCTACCGGGGGTCCAGATCCCCAGGCATTTTATATATTCACTTCCATCTCGGCTTCTTCTATTGGCACTTTGCCTTGATTCCACCTATTATATTTTTTAGTTCCTATTTTATCATCCCTTAGAATAGTGTATGGATTTTTAAAGTGATCTTAAATAATTTATGGAAGTGAGCAGGAGAGTTTGAGAGCAGCGAAGCTCTGACCTTTTGCTGTTCTGTGTCCTCCGAGGCTGGGGACCCCTGTGTTCCTTAAGCTGCCCCCATATGCCGTCAGACCTCGCTCAGGTTTGCTCACTTGCTTACTGTTCTCACTACACGCCCTTTCTGTGCTGATAAAATGATATTTTACCGCCTTCCCCGGGGAGGATGCGAAACATGGTTGCTGGTGCTTCTGTTTCTGCACATCACTTGTGCTATGCACTTCAAGCACATAAATTTTAATATAAAATTTAAGGCTTCTTGGAAGTATTAGATTCTGTGAGCTTAATGTTTTTGATGACTCATAGTGTCATTCGGTTTCTCGGGTGATTTAGTAAAAGATCCGAGCTCTTCTCTGAAACGAACACACTCATTTAATAAAAAAAATGAAATGTTTACATAATTATTTTGATAGGAGTTGACAGTAAAGCAGAAATTCTGAGAAATGCTGGTACTAAATATTGTCGGTAAACTCATTTCTCCTTTGTTTGAAAATACTTCTTACTTAAATGACACATCAGAGATTCCATCTATCCCGGGAGTTGCTTCAGTGTTCACAATTCTTGAATAAAGAAGATGAATGTAGGGAACTTATTTTTATTAGTTTATCATTCATTCACTCATCCATTTATTCCTGCAGTCAACAACTCCTAGGTACCCTGTGTGGTCATGGGCTTGGAGAGACAGTGGTAGGCAGTTTGAATCCATGCCTTTGCACAATTATGGCCTCCAGTCGGGGGAAGCAGATCAAGGCCACAGGAAGGAAATAATAAGCAATTAAGTGAGATGGTCTCAGATGGTTGTGGTTGTGACAAAGTAAAGGAAATGTGGCCCTGTGTAGTAGTGACTTCATTTAAAGAGATGAGGGCAGGTCTGATCCTTAATTTGACACCTGAATAATTGATCTCAGGGTCCAGAAAGAAACCCAGCATGATCTGAGCCTGGAGTGTCAGGAGGAGAGGTAAGCCCGGGTGATGAGACTCAGGAAAAGGGCCGGTCCCTTGGGATCTTCACTTGTGGATGACTATGTTGGGCCTTTGATCAAGTCATTGTATCTATCTAGGCCTCAGTTTCCCCTTCTCTAAAATGAAGAGAATGAGAGCTACCTCCTAGGTTTGCTTGAGAAGATTTAGTGTGGTGCTTGGAAGAATGTCTGGCGCATAGTACGAGATGCGTTATCTATTATTAGGCATTTATGCATGGTACACTTTTTTTTGTTAGCAGTAAGAGCTAATAACTTACTGTTTGGATAGACAGAACTGGACTAGCTCTTAGAAACCATAGCATATCTGACACTTTGCAGCTAATGTTTTAGCTCAGCGAGGGCCAATGGTTGACACAAGTTCCCCAAACCAGTAACGAAATATTAAGACTAGACTTTTGATCTCCTGATTCCTAAGTGAAGCGTTTTCTTGCTACTAGATAGTGTTGGCCGTTAGCTCTCAAGCTAGTAGCTTGAATTTTTTTCCTTTAGTATTTGCCCTATGGGATCATATTTTCAATAGTATTATTGAGCCTGAATGTTTTGGCAAAGAATGAGACGGTTGCCATATTGGTAGTGACTTTGTAAACCATGATTTACTGATAACAGAAAGATATTTGGAAGCAATTAGAATTTTGTCATGAGTTTTATATTAGCATTTGCCCACATAAAATAATAATATGGGTTATTATTTGAGAATATTCTATTCTTACCAATGGATTAATCTCAGATGCAAATATTCATTTATACTTTTGGAGTAAGATGGATATAGAAAATCATCTTATTACATTACCCACACATTCATCTCTTCAACAACTCCTCTGTGTCCTGCACTTTGTAGGTAGTGGAGATACAGTGGTGAATCATCTGATCTCCACGCACCTTGTTGTGAAGCAGAAAAGTTGCACTTCATGGCAGTCACCTGAGTTCTAGTCCAGTTTGGTTGCAAGAAGTAAACATAGAGGTGCGTTTTTCTCCTCCTCATTTTGTGCCTCAGAGATTCCCTTTTAAAGTCTCTTGTTATCTTCCAACCCACCTCCATAGATCACTCTTCTTTTTAAGGCCTCAAGGGATTTTTTTTTCTAGTAAAAGTTATGTATCCTTTACTTACTATTTTCTATCTAGTTGGAATATCAAGGTTGACAAACGAGAAAGCAATATGAATATTGGATTTTCCAGGATGCCAAATAGATGTTTTATAAAATAAGAATGATTTCTCTTACCTGTTGTTCAAATACCCGTCTTTAGGAGCTAACAACCTACTTTCTCAGAGTTACTTTTCTTTGTTTTGTAACAATACTCTGTGCTTGGTCAGAGATGCTGCCAACTGGTTCAAAAATGTTCATAGAATGTTCATGTTTTCAGTTTTTGAATGGTATGTGGGATTGAGAATCTATGAGATTTCACTCAAGACCATCTTAGTCCTCTTTAAAGAAACCAGGCTGAAAAATGATAGTGATATGAATTTTGCTGCTTGGGCTCACCCTGCTGATGGCATCTGCTTTATTCTCTATATTGTCCTTGTATGCTTTGATGTCACGTTAGAAAAATAATGCTACGTGGAATCCTAGCCTAAGCGAAAAGCAAACGGAAGCAGTGAGCTTATCCCACACCACTGTAAAGATAGCACGCAGGTCTGCTGCCTGCCAAAAATAGACGAAGTTTATAGTATGTTCAACTCCATTGTTCATATGTTTTCATTTCCTTTTTACAGCTGAATAAATGGGTGGAAAAGAAAAAAAAATGACTACCATTAAAAAGTACAATTCCCTCTATGTTCAATTATGGAGAGACATCTATAAACATGGGCATAAAGCCCAAAGGAAAGGAGATGGTTCCAAAATATTTTCTGATAGACACTTTGCCTTCCAGATAAAAATAGTTAAAAAAATACATTTAGGACATCTAGGCAGAAATATTGACATATGGTATGTGATATTTGGCTGAGTTCATGGGTGAAATGTAAGCCTGTTTGAAAGAACTTTGTTGATAATTGTGTAGTCCAGGAGGAGACTGCCAGTTAGGAAACTCAGAAATTCAGGGGGCTATGAAAACTTAATGGTCATGTAGAAACACTGAGCTAGTAATTATAGCACAGGAATATAACTACGACAGAAGATAAGTAAAATATACGAGACTTTTTAAGAAATAGCAGAACTGTTCCTGGAAAAAATGTGTCATATTTGAGGGTGTGTGTGTGCAATATCTCTGGTGGAATTCTTATCTCCAGGAAGCTCCGGTGCAGCATTGAGTTTGTGAGTTTACCTCTAAAACATATGCAAATATATATGCTTGCAGCACATTTAAAGTTATCAGGTTCATGGAATTAATGAGGAGAGCAAGATTTGTAGCAGTACATGCTCAAAATTCTATTCACTTCAAAAATGGAATTTTTAAAAGTTAGCATATTTCTTAGATTGCACATTAAATTGAAATTAGGAAGCTTAGTATCTATTTCTACTTTTGCCATCAAGTTTTATGAGTGTAGTCAAGGGAGAATCACTTTTGGATTTACATATATACAAAATCCAATATATATATAATTTATTTACATATACATATATAGGGGAGTTGTTTAGTTGATTTATTAGATTCCATTCTTATCTATATATGGATAGATAAGAAACCCCTTTTTTCATGCCAGGCGTATTGGCTGAAATATCTAAAAATTATACAAAAAATCTGAAAACTTTACTTTTTACAGTTATTTGCACCTGATCTTGCAACCCCTGTGGCCGTTTCTGTATTCGTGATTGTGGAGTCAGGAAGGAAGGTGTCCCTCAACTATTACAGACACATTAATGCCAGACCCTCGAGGGACTGTTTTTGTTTACTAGCTCTGTAGACAACTACACCATTGTCAGAAAATGAGGTGGCACCTTGCAATGAGAAAATAAGGAGCGCTTAATGAGCTAATTAGAGTGTAGGGGGCTAGTTAGAAGCCATGGTCAGAGTTAACAGGGAAGAATAAAAATTTGAGGGGACAGGCAAGAGAAGGGGGTCACTAACACCTCAAGGCCAGCAGGGCAGAGGGAGCAGTGAATATTGGAATCTGAAAGGAGATTGGTAGCTAGCGATAGCTTTGGGAGAGGGCCTCTGGATTCTGGCCACTGTCTAGCAGGATGGGAGACAGCGAAGAGAAGAATAAATATATGCATTTTTCTCCCCTGCTCCTTCTCTTGTGAGTGTATATTATTGGCCAAACTCAAGTGGAAGCCAGAGGCTGAGGAGAAGATGGCCTGGTAAGTCAGCCTCCGAAGTCCCAAAATGTGATAGAAAACGATCAAGAGTTCTTATGGAGGGGCGCAGAGAGATTATCGGTGAGTTAGCTTTCTGTTACTATAACAAGTACTTGAGACAATCAACCTGTAAAAAGGCTTTACTTTGGCTTGTATTTTTGGAGGATCTAGTCCATGATCAATTGGCCGCATTGCTTTTGGGCCTGTGGGAAGGAAGCACATCGTGGCAGGAGGACATGGTAGTGCAAAACTGTTTCTCTCGTGACCAGGAAGCAGAGGAGATAAAGAGGAAGGGGCTGGGTTTCCGTGATCACCTTTGAGGGCAGGTCTCCAGTGGCCTATAGACCTCCTCTGGTTTCTAGCACCATGCTGGGGACTGTGCCTTTAACACAGGGACCTTTGTAAACCAGAGCAACCAGGTACACCCATCATTTTATTCTACAGAAATGGCTTATTCATTCTATTAAAAAGGGTATTTTGGAGAGACATATTTAGAGTGATGCTTGGCATGATAAAGTTTAATGGAAAAAATAAACTTTTGAGAAACTGCTGTGACCTAGACGTGGGTATCTGTCATCCTACTGCTGCAGTGATAATCTTTACCAGGACTCCAACTGACTGTTTCACTGACTCATCTAAATCTTTTGACTAGATAGTGTCATCAGATAGGAAAGGGCCAGAAGGTATCCAGTGTCTTATACATTATTGGAGTCAGCTTACTGTGTTTAAGTATAGAAATGTTTGTATCTAAATCAATGGCAGGTTTGGGTGTGTACTTTGAATATGGTTTGGGTGTCCTGCAAGAGTCAGTGTGACTGGAGGCAGGCTGTGGTGTTTTCTCTGTTTAGATTGCATCAATTGTATTGATCTGTCCTGAAGTTTATTGATTGTATGCTCCAACATCTTCACTCTACTATTATGCCTGTCCAGTAAGCTTTTTTGTTTTGTTATTGTGTGTTTTATTTCTGTAATTTCCATTTGGCTCTTTTTAAAAAATAACTACTATTTCTTTAATGAGAGATTTTTCATTAATATTTTTCCAGATAATTTTAATTTGTGCTGAAGTATTTTATGAAATTTGATTTAAAATTCTTGTCAGATAATTCCATCATCTGATTAATTTTGTCATTGGCATTGGTTGAATTTCTTTTCTTCTTTTTTTTTCTTAACTGGAGATTGAACTCAGGGGCATTCTACCTCTGGACTACATCCCCAGCCTTTTTTATTTTTTATATTGAAACAGGGTTTTGCTAAGATGCTGAGGGACTCACTAAGTTGCCGAGGCTGGCCTTGAACCTGTGATCCTCCTGTCTCAGCCTTCCAAGTACTGGTATTACAGACATGCACCTGAATCTCTGGGCAGAGGCTCAGAGTCTTGGGTCCTATGGAACCCAAACTGAGAGACTTTCCAGGCTGCCAGCTATGGCTGAGTCCCTCCTGGCTCTTCCAGTGTGGAAAGGTTTCAGGGTGCTGACAGCTTCCCTGGCCAGTCACATGTTCTAACAGGATTTCCTTCTCTTTGAGGGACAGTGTTTCTGGGTTAGGCTACTGCTGTGGTGGGATCCATGGGAGGACAATGTGGCTCAAAGTCCAAGCTGCCTCTCCTGTTCCCCTTGAAGGGACTCTTTGGTAGCCAAGGAGTCTCTCTGTTGGAAGGAGAGAGCTTCTTTCCATCCATCTCTCTTGGTGGTGCTGCCTGGCTTACTTTGTGTTTTCTGGGCTTTGGATCAATAGGGAAAGTATGGTCCTACCCAGTCTGTCTTCTGTTGCCAGGCTAGGGGAAATGCTGGTCTGGGTTGCCTTTTTTGTTGGGGACTGCTGCATTACTCCTCCATTCCTTAAGCCCCACACCCAAGGACTCAGCTTTCTTTTTAGCAGCGATCACAGATTTCCTAGAGTTGTCTCTTGCAACTTCTAAGGTGAAGAGTGGGGAAAAACACATTTATACCTTCTTATCTGGACTGAAAGTCCAGGGTCTGTTTTAAACCGAGAGAAGACATGTTAACAAAGCAAGGTGTGGAGGAAAGTAAGAAAGTGCTCTCCACCAGCGGAAGGAAAAGAGAGTTGTGGAACTTTCTTTCTTTAGAAGCCATGGGAAGCTGAGAAAGTAGTCTAGACAACATGAATATCCATCTCAGAATGTCTATGCTTTCTTTTTTCCTAAACTTATGTATTTCATATTTCTTCATTAACTTTTTATACAAATAGATAGGTATAATGATAGCCCCAGTAAATTTTGTTTATTTTTATAGGTCGTTGCTTGACTTTCAGGGTGCCTTGGGATTTAAACTCTTGAAGAAAAGGAACCTGTTGTAAAATTTGGGTTATTATTTAGTAGTAGATGAATTGTTGATGGGATAATAAACAGGCTAATGGTGTTTACTTAATTGAGCTGACAAAATATTATATATGCATATGAAGAGAGATACATATAATTTTATTTCCAGCTGCTTATGGCATTATAAGAGCTTTGATTAAAATTGCATGTAAAATAAATTACTTTAGTATGATAGCTAAAAAATAGTGTGGTTCGAGTATGTGGTTGCATATAGAATTTGTTAGTCCAGAGACCTTGAAATGAATGTCCTCATCCATTTGAGAAGACAATATTAGAATATATATATGTATATATATATATATGAATTGCTATTTCAATTTATTTTTGCCTTTGTGTTCTTTTACTTACATATTGTGTGAATTTTAAATGCCATAACGTTATAATAGCAATAGATACATACAATTAAGAATTATATCATTTGTGGCACTGAGAAGACAATTTTAAAAATTCACTGAATTAAAAGATAAATAATTTTGATAAGTTTATCCCACAATGGTTCATAAAAATCCTCCTTCCTTCCTTCCTTCCTTCCTTCCTTCCTTCCTTCCTTCCTTCCTTCCTTCCTTCCTTCTTTCCTTCCCACAGGTCACCTGATAACACACTGCATGCTATACTTGTATTTTTGTTGATTCTGTATTACCTTTTTTTTTTGTCTTCTTCCAGCTTTAACATAAATTCCATGAAGTCAAGTATCTTTGTCAAGCTTTGCTCATTGATATAAACAGAGCAACTACTACAGTGCCCGAGTAAAGTGACAACTAGCTAAGTACTGGTTAAATGACCAATAGCAGAGTCCTGGCCTAACCTACAAATTTTGGGATTTAGTGTTTTTTATTAGCAATGGTTGCAAAACTATTCTTCAGTTGGTGATATGTTAGGGCATTTTTTTTCTTGTTCTTTCTCCCATGATAAGCAAAAACTACATTTGAAGATAAGTTTTAGACCTGATATGCTAACTGGAATGTACCTTTGAAGAACATTACAAATTGATTTTACCCAAAATATATTACTTTTCTATGTAGTAGAATTAAGTGAGATGAGTGGTTCTGAGTCTTAGAATAATAATAATATAACTTTTTTTTTATACTGAGAATTAAACCCAGGCGTCTTCTACCTCTGAGCTATATCCCCGGTCCTATTTTATCTTTTATATTGAAACATGGTCTCACTAAGTTGCTGAGGGTCTTCTCGCCAAGTTGCTGAGGCTGGCTTCAAACCTGCAGTTCTCCTATTTCAGCCTCCCAAGTACAGGTGTGCACCACCATGCTGGCTAAAAATGTCACTCTAGCAGCTGGGTTGTGTAGACTCTCAGTGCCAGTTCATACAGTCTTTGTTAATGAAGCTGCCTCTGATTACACACACCTGGCTTCTGCAAGTGTGAATCTATATTTTTTAATGTGTTTTCTTTTCCACTTGTTTATTTGTTGCTTTCCAAATATCTTTTGTTTTTGCACTTGTTTTAACTGTCTTTGTTGTGCAAGTAGGTTGGAATCAGTGCAGAAGATTTCTAAGTCGCAGAGGCATCCTTGGCTCCCTAGGGGAGTATTTTGGAATGCTATGACTCCAATAGGAGTCATTCCACTATTGAGGTTTTATTTTCAAGCAACGCGAAAACTGCTTACTTTCAGGAATTATTAAATAGGAATATAATTTTATAAGTCGATTTCTAAAATTCTCCAATTAAAGATTATTCGGGTAAGACACGAAGAGAAAATAATCAGGGATTTAGAAGAAAGGTTTGTTAGTTAGCTTTCCATCACTGTGACAAAACAACTGAGATAATCAACTTGAAAAGAGGAAAGGTCTATTTTGGCTCACAGTGTATGAGGTTTTAGTTCAGGCCCTCTTGGTTTGGACCTATGGCAGCATGATACATCATGGTAGAAACGTGTTGTGGAGGATGGCTCTTTACCTCTTGGTGTCTGGGAGGCAGAGACGGAGAAAAACACCAGGGCCTCAGTAATCCTGTCAAGTAATCCTCCCACAGTTCCCACTTCTGGAAGGTTCTGCCACCTCCCATTACTGTCATGGGCTGGGAGCCCATGAGCATATGGGCCTTTGGTGGACATTCACGTCCCAAACTAACAAAAGGAATGAGGAATACTTGGAGAAAGTGGACAAATGTTGAAAAGGAACATTATTTCTGTTTTGTTTAGGACTGAGTCTGTGAAGAAATGGTTGGATTTTATTATTATTTTATTTTGCTGCTCTGCTTTATTATATACATCTTGTTTAAGTATTGAAGAAGACAAGTGACTTACAACCTGTTATTACGGGGTAGTATAAATTATTTTGGTATGTTAGGTAGTCTAGTTGAAGCTTTCGAATGTACTCATTTCTTAAGTAACTTACTTTTTCATGATTTCTGAACAAAGCCAATGAAATATAGGAAAAGAAAGTTTATATGCATTTAGACAAAAATTTAATTTATCTCATTCTCTCTTCTCTCAGATTCTCCCAGCATTTTTGTTCCTGTGGTTCCTAGGTCTCTCTCTTTTCTTTTCTTTTCTTTTTTTTTTTTTTTTTTTTTTTTTTTTTTTTTTTTTTTTTTTTTTTTTTTTTTTTTTTTTTGTGGTACTGGGGATTGAACCCAAAGACATTCTACCTCTGAGCTATCCCCCCAGCCCTATTTTTTATTCTTTATTTTGAAACAGGGTCTCACTAAGTTGCAGAGGGCCTCGCTAAGTAGCTGAAGCTGGTCCCGAACCAGATTCTCTGGTCTCAGCCTCCCAAGTACTGGGATTACAAGCGTGCACCACCACCCCTGGCTCTTAGGTCTCTTTACTCTTCTGTCTGCCTCATTTCGTTCGCAGAGTTGGGCCTTTGGATGTTTGTTCATCCCATATCCTTTGCTTTTTTCCGTGATTGACTTTCTTTCAGAGTGTCATAGTAAAATCTCAACTTGTTTCTGGACCCCTTCTCTCTCTCTTTTTTTTTTTCTTACTAGTCCCATATTTGGACCTAATGTTCTCTTGCTCTAAAATGTACTGATTTTCCATTGTCTCATGGAATAAGTACAAACTCTCTAAATTAACCTAAATGATCTTCCTCTATGCAAAAAATAATCATTACCAGAGTTTCTGTAATGTGTATAGCAGATACTAATAAGGGACATTAAATGACTGGTAAAAAATGAGCATTATGTTTAAGCCACATTTTATTTTATTTTATTTGTGTGGCACTGGAGATTGAACCCAGAAGCATTCCCCCCCCGCCCCACTGTATTTTATTTTTATTTTGAAATAGATTCTCACTAAGTTGCAGAGGGCCTCACTAAATAGCTGAGGCTGGCTGCAAATCTGCTATTATGTCTCAGCTGCCCAAGTAACTGGGATTACAAGTGTGTGCCACCACACCCAGCTTAAGCAACACTTTATAATTTAACACATTATAATGCTATATGTATTAACATCTCAGTTCCTTTTGCTCAAGATGTGACTCTTTTATCATAAAATGATTCTAGATTCCTCAGCAGATATGGCGTCTTCTATTTTTTTTTCCCCACCAATATCCCATCAAGCCTTCAAAACTCCATTACAAAGCCCTCACATTCATACCACCGCACATCTGGACATGTCACAGTTGTCCTTTGGCTCACTTTTGGCACTTTATTTTGCATCTCCTGTTATACTGACCTTTCTCTACCATACAGTATAGTCATTTGCATATTAATGTAACCCTATCTTTTTTGCGATTCAAGAGACAACTCCTAGATGACAGGAGTCTTTGTAGTGTGGCCACAGCATGTGATTTACTGATCTATGAGATCATTATCTGTGCTATTACTCATGCTATAGCATGGCCACTTCTTCAAATGTAACCTTACATGGAAAGCCATAGACAAAGAAAAAAAAAATGGACTCACTCTGATTGGAAAGGGAGCAATTGCTATATGCTTCTCAAATATCCTCCCTTCTGTTGCCCCTGGTTGACCCTATAGAACACCTATGGCTCCACTCAATCTCACCTGAAAACTACACTATAGTTTCTATGTCATGGTAAAGCAAAGGCCCTCAGTTGTTTACTAGAAGTCATAAATCCTTGCTTGGAAGAAACACTTTTTAAGAGAGGAGTACGTGAAGTTGTAGGTGGGCTAATGGGTGAACTTATATTTCATACAATTGCATTGTCAACCCTTGCCAAATCTTACCCCTGATAAATACCTTCCTCTTTGTTGGAAAGAACTAGAAATTGGTGTGAAGGAAGTTAAGTGTGGAACACAATAGGATTAGATGTTTTCAACAATAAATGACTTAGAAATGAAGTATATACAGCTTTTCCCTATACTATCTTGCCTTTTAAAAGAGAAAAGGCTGAAATATGACATCTGACATTTTGCCTGCATTCAGGAAGAAAGGGAGGGGTTGCTAGATTGGTTTGGGGTGAGGTATTCTGTTGTGTTCAAAAGGTTTGGGTCATCACAGCTAGAGGTAAGAGCATGATTCTTATAACAACAACCTTAGCTGTGAGGGAAGAGATTGGCTTAGCTGGGTGATGCTCTTATAAGGATGGGAAAAGTTTCCTTCCTTCTCTCCCTTCCCTCCCCCTCCATCCCCCTCCCTCCCTTCTTTCCTTCCTCCCTTCCTTCCTTCCTTCCTTCCTTCCTTCCTTCCTTCTTTCCTTCCTTCCTTCCTTCTTCCTCCCTACTCCCCCCTCCTTCCCTTATCCTTCTTTCCTTCCTTCCCTTCCTATCTTTATGTTTTCCTTTTGAAAAAGAAGTATAAAAGGACCCTGAGTTCAGAACTATAGAGATCTCAAGTTATGTTTGTCTTTAGAATGATAGCAACTCAATCAGTAAGGGCAGAAAAACTCCCAATACAAACAGTTCAGAAAAGAAAAGAGAGAAAAGGAAGTTTAAAAGAGAACGTGGGATATTTGCTTTTAAGGTACAATAATTAAAGTAGATTTAGGTTTTCATCAAGTGTAGTATTCTAATAGCATCTTATCCTTCACAACCTATAGTTTACCCATTGTCCTTCCTTCCTTCTCTCCCTCTCTTTTGCTTTTAGTCTATGCCCCTATTCTTTGTGTTTCATGTCTGTCAGGATGTTCATTTGGATGTCTTCCATTGTCTGTTGCCTAGAATGCCCTGCGGAATCCCTAACACTACAAAACAGCCCAACAATGCCACTGCCTTCTAAGGGGTGCCATGAAATTAGTCCTTTTCCTTGGTTGAACAAGCTGAACTATCCTCTCAATTACCATTTACCTCTCTCCAGACTTCATAAGTAGAGGAGTAGGTCTTTGGTGGGGGGATTATAATTTAGTAGCCTAGTAAAGAATGTTTGTGAGGCTAACTCCCTAAGGTAATTGTTGATGGAGATCATACTGGTTGGATTTAAAAGAAGTCTTGAAGCCAGGTGAAGTGGTGCCGGCCTAAAATCCCAGCTATTTGGGAAGCTGAGGGAGGAGATTGAAAGCTCTAGGTCAGCCTTGGAAAATTAGCAATTTTATTATCTCAAAATAAAATAAAAAGAAAGGAGGGCTGGGTGTGTAGCTCAGTGGTAGAACACCTCAATATGGGAAAAGAAGAGATGAATGCCAGCAGATTCCTCATGTGAATGTCTGCTAATGAATTGGATTTCTCATCCACCCTGTGTCTATAAGATCAGGGGGATAGAAGAACTGGTGGACCGCGGGAAGGGGTCAGCAGGGTCCACTGGTATCGCCATGCCACTGCTTGTTGTATCTTTTGGAAGATAGCTGACCTTAAGCAGTTTTCTTCAGTGGGGACAGCGTGGGGGGCCAGCAGCAGAGACTGTAAAAACTACTATAGATGACAGACAGAAGTGTGGAGTGCATAGGAGAATCATGCCTGAGCATTTCTCTGATAAAAAACACTATACAGCAAGGTATCCCCACTGCTGGGCATCTCAGAAAATCACACCCATGCTTGCTCCTCAATAAAGACACTTGCCACTCAGGGAATTCACATTGAGGTCTTGTCACCAGGGAGCCATCTATGATAGCCCCTCATACGTCAGCAAAATCAAAGCTTTTCCATTTTTCCTAATCCTCTATCCCATTTCAGTGTGGCCAGAGGAATTGAGATCCAGAAGAAGGGAGAAGGGGAGAAACACTGTAGGAACTGGCCATATCTGATTTCCCCAACATATCCCTTGAGCCACCACAGAGGGAGAGGAAAGTATGAAATAATTCATATGGGAGATTGAGTTGAAGCTAACTGGACTTGTTAGACTCAGAGTGACAAGAATATATAGAATGCATCTGGATGAAGCTAAAGAGCTGGGGACTCAAGAGAACATGGCTGAAGACAGCTGTTAGAGAAATCTAAAGCCATTTCATGTGTGTAGCCTAGTGATTTTTAGACAGTTCAGTAAATCGTGCTACTTAGGGGCATAGTATTTATGTTGTCTGTCATAACACTGTGAAAGTTGGCTCACAGAACCTGGCTGGCTTTCATAAACAATCCTGATAATTCAGTCTTCTTTGTAGCATGACTGTAATGAGTAATCGTCATCTAACTTTTTGATTCAAAGACCTTGATCCACATTAATTTGCTGGGATTCTAAAGTAAGCTGTGTTAGTTGTCTTGTTTGCCAGGCTAGCTTCTATTGTTTGTGACAAATTTTGATAGGAGCTTCTCAATGGTAGTGATGAATTTCCTTTTGATTTTCTGTTAAATGGAGAAAAGAAACTTTGACACATTGGCTTTTTAGATGATGACATTTCTAAAGACTCAATTTTTATTTTTAAAGAAGAGACCCATTAAACCCAAGCATGCGTTAAAAAGCTATACAACTAAAAGAAGCTTGTCAAGGGATGGATCATTAAAAACCACCTCAGAAATAGATGGAGTAGATGCAGGCTTAGCATTTGCTATTAAAGATGATTCGGCACTTCAGGAGCTTGAGAAAACTGTCAATCTTATGTGAGTCCCTGCGATGGCAGCGGAGCAGGGTATAAAGAGTAAGAAGGCGAGGTTCTTCATCAGCCATCTGCAGAGAGGGAAGTCCTGACCACACGGAATAGATCTCATTGTCTTTGTTTCCAGGATGAACCTAATCACCAAAAGATACTCAGTTATCATTCACATCATTATAATTATTTGTTTATCCCTGTTCCTTCTTATTGCTGAATTAAGATTTAAGGAAGAGTTAAGAATATAAAACCTTATCCAAAGACATAAATTTTGATTTTTGTGTATCTGGGCCTGGGTAGTATAAGTCTATTAGTCATCTAAAACCTTGACACAGAACACATGTGTAAGCTTTCTGACAGGCAAGTGACCACAGGTGCAGTATGCTTTTGTAGGATTGGACAGATAGAGAACCAGAAAGTTGCTATTTACAGGTGTGGCTTTGACCTAGGGACATGTAAGAGCTGGTGTCTGTTTGCTCCCTTGAGGAATGTTTACAGTTCTTGACTCTTGTGCCTGATGTGCCCTTTATACTTATTTCTTCTGATAGGTTTTGCTTTGAATCTATTGTCCATATAGTGTAGGTACCAAAACCCTTAGACACGATGAGGGTAGAACTTGATGCTTAGGTGCAGATGTCCAGTGATGACCCAGACTGAACAGATCTGCTGAAGTGGTCATGAGCCCTTCCTTCCACCCAGGGAAGATACCTTCCAAGTTCCTCTGAGAAACAACTTTTTATGAGGTTCCCTAGGGTGAGAGGTTCTGGGGACACTTAGGAAAAGGAGGGTGCTGGTAGTACCTTTCAGTGGTGAGGGCTTATGGCAAGATTGGGGCATGACCCTGGTCATAAAAACATACTGAGCAGCACATGGGAGGGGCAGTGTACACCTTTGCACTCTGTCAGCCTTTGCAATCTGGGAATTCCCAGAGGTCCTACAGACCATGTAACCATCTTGGCACCTTTAAAGAAGTCAGATGATTTGGAGAGCTACTGGGTTCCAACTGGCACCATTATAGACCCTGATGTGCTGAACATTCTCCTATGGAGTATTTTTTAAATTTGGGATTCCCTATTAGAATTCAAAGTGTGTGTGTGTGTGTGTGTGTGTGTGTGTGTGTGTGTGTGTGTGTGTGTATTGCCTTACTTTATATTTTTAATTTTTTGTTCTTGAGCCCCAAGACAAAATTTACTGTGCAAAGTATAGTGATATGGACAGGAATAAATAAATGATAGGAAAAAAGGAACAGAAAATGGAAGTTATTATAGAACAAATTGGTGACCCCAGGAAGTAGGCTTACAGTAATGAAGAAAATAACTTTAAAATCAAGGTGTTTATTTCATATGTTCCTGGGTTAATGTGCTCTTTGTATTTGTGTTGTATATATTCTTCTCCCATGAAAATGACAAAAATGACACATGATAACATGTACTTAGCACACAAAAAGAGAAATATAAAATTGCATCTATTATTATTTCTATAATCATATATTTTTCTTTAGATGATACATTATTTCTGAGAACTTCAGAAAGCTGCTTAGCTGTTATCTCACTAATGTTTGAAATTAGCCTATCTGAATGGAGATACATATTGGAAATACTAATTCAATCTAAGTGCAACAAATTACTTGGGGGATTATCTGCAATGATACGAGTTTGGATTTAGGGTGCACAAGCAAAACAAAATTTAGGATGAAATAACTTTCTATAAATTATGAAATGAGGAATATTTCAGAAAAATGCACCCCTCCCTTTGTGACCCTCTGAAATCTAGTGCTCATGGGACAGTATCGGTGCAGTGGCCTCATCTTTTCATCTCCTCTGAGTAGGGATGGGGGGGGGTCTGTCCAATTCTGATTTTGGTTTTGTCCTTTTTGTCCCTTCCTTCTCTAATCCTCTGGCACGAGGAAGAAAGAGAAAGAATCCAACCAGAATTTCAATTTGTGAGTCTCCTGAGACACTTTGAAGAAAATGTGTCTCTTGCAGATTTCTATTCTCTGGTTTTCATTCCCTCCAAAATATGTGACCACCAGTTCCCAGGCAGGGGCATGCCTTTTGTGGATCTGCGGTCCATATAGGGATTGTAATACCTGTCAAGCATCACTGTGGTATTCTAAGATATATTTGTGTTGAGAGTCTGATGTTATGCATGACTTTTTTTTTTTTTTTTTTTTTTTTTTTAAATAGCAGTCTAGAAGACAGAACATCTAAATTTGGTTCTGGCCAAGAAAGGTATTTTCAACCTAACTTCTTATCACAGCGGTCACTCTTTCATTGACAAGGAAAGAAGCATCAGGCGCTGCTCACCTGGCTGATGATCCTATTCATGCCCTCTAGAAGTCGTCTGTTTTGTTCCTCAATCTTTATGGCTCTTGACAGGATGGCTGCCGGGGCTTGCTCCATATTGCGTACCTCTGAGACGAGGTGGTACAGGGGGTCGTTCCAGGAGCGAAGCACAGAGCGTATTATGTTCAGGAGGTCTTCTTGCTAAATGAGCATGTTGAACAATCACAGGAAAATAAGCAAAATACAATGGTTAGTTCCAGATGATTTTTGCTCAGAGAGGCTGAACTAAAAGATCTTTTTGTTAGGCCTGTGTGCATGTAAAATTTTTTTGTAGATGATAGAAGTTGCAAAAATGCAAAATATAAGGCACTGGCCTACAGTATGCTAATGTAAAAAATAAACTAGTTTATTTAAGTAACTACTTTTTTGCTGGGTGTGGTGGTACATGACTGTAATCCCAGTACTTAGGAGACTGAGACAGGAGGATTGCAGGTTTGAGACAAGCCTCAGCAATTTAGTGAGACCTTCATAAACTTAGTGAGACCTTGTTTCAAAATAAATAAATAAATGGGCTGGGGGTGTGGCTCAGAGGTAGAACACTCCTGGGTTCAATCCCCAGTACCAACTAACTAAATAAATACTTTCTTCAATGAGAATATTAATAGATAGCAATTTTGTTTACCCTCTGAAATTCTACCATCCACTTGCTCAGTGAGATCTTTTTATATTTGATTGCTTTGCTGGTTTATGGGGAGAAAGTAGTGTTTCGCTGGAATTCAGTAATGTCCACAGGACCCGACTCAGGAAAGATAGATTCTACCAGTGCCAATCACAAGTTGCCCGAATTACTTTTCTGCCAAATATGCATACATACTCATTAATGATTGTTCATGAATGTATTCATTTGTGGTTCTTAGGTTTATTTTAGGATGTTGGACCAAAGAAACAACAAAAACAATATGGCTTTCAAAAATGTGCTTTCCTTAGTCTATTTAATTCCCTTCCCCATATCTCTAGCAGAGTAGTCCTTTTTGTTGGCATATACAGGTAAATAAAATGGTACAATGTTATCTTTAACAACAGCATCGATGGAAGTCACCACCGAGCTTTGCCTCCTCCCGCCCCACCCCAGCTTATGCCCACTACTGTAATCACACATGAAACTTGTCTCTGATTTATAGCATTTGCTGTGATGTTATCTGCTAGCTACTCTGGTGGTAATGAAAATGAAGAGTAGGGAAGAATCTGATGGGTATTACAATGGAAACACGTATAAGGATATGACAGAAAGGAGCTATCAAGAGGTGTAGGCTGAATAGTAAATGATAGTATAGTGTGCTGAGGAAGCATCCTGGGATGATGAGGAGTGAAGGCTTTGTGCTTGATGCAGCCCAGACTCACTGCTTACTAGTCAGGCACCTGAGGCAAGTTGTAGGGCCTCGCTCAGCCTCAGTTTCCTTTACACTCTCAGCAAGTGTAATTAATAGCACTTTGTGCTACCGGATTTTTTGAAAGGATTGACTACAACAATGAATATGGAGTACTTTCTGAAGTATTTGGCAATACTAGCTGTCAACAAATGTTATCTCTTCCTTCTTTTTCGTTTATTGTTATTATAATTATTATTAATAAGCACAGCAGAAAGACAGAATGCTGGTGCCACTAATAAAATCATGAAGGGAGTACAGATTGTATTTGTGAGAGTATATATATACATATATATATTTATAAATATAATAAATAAATATAAATATATAATATTTATGTTAAGTCATGTTAAAACTGCGATTGTGGCAGGGAATAAGAAGGGAGAGGTTATAACAATAAAAAGTTGGAGCCCCAGTAAATGATTGGGGCTCAATGTATATACTTTATTGTCAACAGTATAGAGCTCAGAGTTGCATCTGTGAAGAACATGTGATAATGTTTTGCAGGATCTGCTTGGTGGGTGACTTTCAGTTAAGATATAGAAGAGAGTAGGAGAGTCAGTAAAGAATGAAGAAGTCAGTGTTAGAGAAGCAGAAGTAGGATCAGAGGCATCCAGAAGACATGGCTCCAATCTTACAGTGGTCAGTAATGTGAAATGCTGCCCATGTAGGAGTCACAGGAACATGTAATCAATACAACTGCTTTTGCATTTCTTATATATGTACATGAATGTGTGTTTTTCCATGAATGTCGAAGTCAGTACAAACTGTCCTGCAGTATAATATGAATATATATTATATATATTCATACTGTCCTATAGTATGAATATGTCATATATATATACATATATATGTCCTATAGTATGAATATGTCCTATATATATATATATATATATATTCATTCCTACATACGAGGCATTGGGTAAAATAATGTCATTAACAGGAACAATTTATGGACCTACTACAATCTTTACACAGCACTTGATTTGCTTCCAGTTTATCAGCATATAATATAACTTTCCTTTGATTGGTCACTACTACCACTGATCACCTACAGTGTGGGAACACAAGTGTCCTGCCTCAGTTGTTCTGATGAAAAGCCTGGGGTAAGAACTCACAGAAGTCTGCTGGGCTTGCTCCTTGTCTTCAGGAGTGGGGATGGAAGCGGTGTGGCAGCCGTTGATGGCCTTGGTAATGAACCTTCGACCCTGGGCATACACTCTATTCTGGAAATGATGAAGCAAACTCAGTTAGTTCGAGTTTGGGAATTAAATGAATGGATCCATTATCAAATATTAGTATGTTTGACAGATGTGCAATTTTTGAAAAATGAGAGCTACATAAAAATTGAAACTAAGAATTAGGAAAGTCACCTTTGTACCTACTTCCCCTCCCCCATTAGCTCTGTAAGCCCATTTTTTCCATCTAACTTTTCTAACCTCCCTAGCTCTTTTCTTCTTTGCTATTTCCTGTTGTCTCACCCTCTTTTCACCCTTCCTACAAGTTATTATTTGGAAAACAAACACTCAAAATAGCAAAACTAGAAAATATTAAGTGTGTTAAGTATCATCTTTGATATTTGAGCCAAATGCCATTGTGCATACATAACTTTGTTTATCCATTTAATCTGTTTTACCTGTAGGTGGAAAAACAGATATTCTTCCCTTAAGTAGGCATTATAAAATTATGAATTTTCTCCCAGTTACCTCTAAATCCACACACCTATATGTTGCAAAATTGGTCATACAAAATTTGTGGATTGTCTCCAAATAAGAAAGGGGCAGGATGTGGTGGCACAAGCTTGTAATCCCAGTACTTGGGAAGCTGAGAGAGGAGGATCACCAAGTTCATGGCCAGCCTCAGCTTCTTAGTGAGGCCCTCCACAACTTCATGAGACTCTGTTGCCAAATAAAGAATTAAAAAATAGAGAGCCGAGCATAGTGGCCCATGCTTGTAATCCCAGCATTTGGGAGGCTGAGACAGGAGGATCTGGGTTCGCGGCCAGCCCCAGCTACTTAGTGAGGCCCTCCGCAACTTAGTGAGACCCTGTTTCAAAATAAAGAATAAAACATAAGGCTGGGGGTGTAGCCTGGAGGTAGAATGCCCCTGGGTTCAATCTCCAGTACTGCAAAAAACAAAACAAACAAACAATAAACAAATAAATAAATAAGAAAGGGCATAAAATTTTAGGAAATATTAAACAATGGTCTGAGATTAAAAACAAGAAAAATATACAGGGACTGATATTTGAAACTAATCTTTAACAAAAATTATAAAAATTTAAAAGCATTATGAGAAAGAGCTAGAAGGTAAAAGATGTCCAATCAAATGGAGATGGAAAGGAAAACCACTGAGAACTCATTGTTTCTAACATTGAGCCACATTCTCTCTGGAGGTTGTTAGGTGTATTGAATCTCTATTGTTCACTCTTTGACATCAAAGAGACAACACAACTTTCAAAGTACCTTCATCAGAAAGAGACAACCTATTTCCATTTCTAAATCAGTCCTATCATAATTCTAAGCTCATCTACTGGAAACCTTAGAACAATGATTCCCAGCACTTTGAGGTTTATGAAAGCAATTATTATTTTGTTTTCTTTCCATACCCCATATGGATTCAGTTTATCTTAAGTCTATTCAATCTGCCCAATTTACTACAATGCACTTCTCATTTCCTGGATGTTTGCAGTGTATGAAGTGAACACCTGTAGAAACTGACTCCACCTACAAGAATAAGAACTCAACACTCTTCCTGAGTTCCACCTAGCAGTGTTTTATGACAGGGACGTAAGTTTTAAAAAATGTTTAAGAAAATAAAGAGAAAGTTTAAAATCATTACATTTTTTGAGAAACTTTGAGATTCCATGCCCCTATCTCTTTCGTCTTTGTTCACTTTTTATTAGGTGATGCCTTCTTTTATCTTTTAAGGTATGCTATTTGAGATTTGGTTCATGAAACTTTCCTGTTTAAAAGTGTAGGTCAGTCCAATGCAGGACTGTAGGTGTGCAAGTTTCTTTGAGGAAGAAGCAGCAAGTGAGGTACTTACAAATTCCTTGTACAAATCCGAAGAGATGCTGTGCATTTGGTGAGACTCGACGATCGCACGGTCAAGTAGGTCTTGGACGGTCATCTGGCATTTCATCCCAGGGGGACAGATGGGCAAGGAGGCCGCATTCTTCCACAGGAGGAGGTTTGACAGCAGCAGCAGGAAGAGTGACCCTGTATAAGTAAAAACACAAGCCACTCTATGATGACCTATTCAGCTGAGATTATCAAAAATAATCTGCTAAGGGAAGCCCTTCTTCCCCCACTGCCTGATCTGGTAACAACCTAGCTAGAGTAGGGGAAGAGTCAACACTGGCCACTGTGTCAATTCTTATATATAGTTATGTTTTGCAGATAGAGAACTTGAGAAGTGGGTGGCTTCCTGCCTTTTTGTATTGCTCCCAGAACAGCTTCTGTACTTTGCAAACACTTAGAGCTTAAATTAATTCTGAGTTACTCTCTCAAGTTAGTTTGATGTCTTGGGAGTTTCTGGAGCTTTTCTTCGGTGAGACCCTCCAAGAGTTGGTAATTTTTAAATTCAATGTCTGGTATTTGCATTTTGGACAGAAATGTGACAAGAACAGCATTGTTCATCTGTTGGTTTTATCTTCAGGCTGCTAAGGATAAATTCAACCTTGCTTGATTGCTGGCACTGAGTATAAAGAGAATCCTATCACAAAAATTGATGCCACAGCTCAGATTTGCTAAGTCACCATAATAATTCCATGTATCAACTTTGCCAAAAGCTTCAGATTGCTCTTTTTCTAAATTAGAATTTTACAATTAGCTTGTGAATAGACTGGCCCTTTGTAATTAACATCAAATTATACTGATGAAACAGACAGTGTAGTGAGGTTAAATGACCCCCCCCCCCAACCAAGTCCTATTATTTGCAGGTAGGGGAGGCAGAGCACAGGTACCCTGTGTTAGGACAATATAATCTGATCCCAGTAAAGCCCAGCTAGAGTAACTAGTTGTGGCAACTTTCTACCTCCAGGGGCAGTTGCCATTTTCCTATCATATTTGTAGGAGCTGTGTCGTGTTAAAAAAGTAATCTGATGTCTGAGACCAGCCTACCTAACCTGGTTTCACAAACTGATCTCACCCACTTTCACTAGCAGAACTTACCTGGATCCACTCTAGTCTCAGCTTCATGGGCTTGTAGATCTTCCTGGGCTTTGCAGACCCTTCCCCTATAAACACTACTCCCACCCTATCCTTCGGAGCTGACACCCTTTTGGTCTCAGCTCATCGACTGGCAGATGTTGTAATAAAACTTTGCTCCCTGATCCTTGTCTGCCCTTGTTCCTCTCAACATTGAACTAACATTTGGTGCCCAAACCCAGGACCAGCCAACGGGTACCTGGAAGGAACCTTTCCTTTCCATCGCTGACCTCCCACTTACCACTGGCCCATTAGACTCACCACTGGTAAGTGACATTTTGTCTCTCTCCTCTGGATCCTTGAATCGCTCACCTCCTCCAAGACCTAGTGCTAGGCTAGATATACTCTCCGAATTTAGCCCCAGGGATCTTACCCTTATTGGACATTTCTCTGTCACAGGGACACTTGATCAGAGGTTATTCCCTCCTCTCCTCAGCCCCTGGCCAAATGCAGGAGATGCCTTCTTTTGACCTTGCTACCCCTAAGTTCAAATTGTCACATGTCCTCCTTTACACTCTGTTTCCCTGAAGTCTACTCTTCTGAGATTTCTGTTGAGGAACCCCTATCGCCTTGAGCTAACCTCCTAAGCATCTCATTTTTCTTTACAACACTACTTGGCCCCAGTAAAAATGAGACCATGCCATGATTTGGAAAACTTTTGTCATCACAATGGAAAGTAGTTAGAAATTCTCTATATTCCAGCCTAATCTTACTCCACCTACCACATCCTATTCCTTCAATCTAACCGTGCTCACCCAATCTGATTCTAGCTTTGGTACCCACCCTCTGTTCCTCTAGATCCTACCCTCCTCCACCCCCCATAACAGTCCCATCCTGCAGCCCCCTCCCCCTGTAGTCACCCTTTCTCTTTACTGAGTCCTCCCCATTATGCTCCCCTCCCAACCCTTCTTTCTCTCCCCCTCATACCTGGCCTCCATCAGTCCTACCCGCAGCCCGCATCCTCCCCCTCCATGAAGTTTCTGGGGCCAAAGGTGCCCTTTGTGTTCATGTTTCCTTGTCTATGACTGATCTCTCCCAGATAGAAAGGTGTCTGGGCTCCTTTCCCACTGACTCAACTACCCTCATGGAACAGTTTAAGTATCTTACCTAGTTCCATGAAATCTATGTCATCCTAACTCTTTCCTTATTCCCATGGACAAGCATGTCTGGCTGGCAGCTCAGGCCCATGCTGATGATTTACACTGAAAGAATGCAGCCCTTCCTATTGCGACTGCAGTAGTCCCTGAGGCTGATCCAGACTGGGATGACCAGATAGATCCACCCCCCCAATATGGTCGTATGCTTACTTGTCTTATTGCTGAACTTTAAAAACAAAACAAATAAATAAAAAGACTGCTTAGAAGGCAGTCATCTATGTATAAGTAGATGAAATCACCCCAGGTCCAGATGAAAACCCAGCCATTTTTCTCTCCAACCTGATAGAGGCTTTACAAAAATACATAGCCATTGATGCCACCTCCCTAGAAGGGATATTAGTCCTTCATGTACACTTTATATCACAAATGGCTTCCAATATACAATTTCAAATTCTGGAAGCTAGAAATTGGCCCTCAAACCCCTTAAAAGGACCTTGTCAATCTGGACTTCAAGGTCTTGAATAATAGAGATAAAGAACAAAACCATCAAAAACAAAACAAGATCAGGCCAAAATCGATGCCCCCCAAAAGAAGCTTGTAGCTTGTCAGCTCCTAACTACCACCCTCAAAGGCTCTACTAAGTGAACACCTACAACCAGAGGTAAGCCTAACCAAAAGTCCCCTCTGGGGCCTTGCTTTAAGTGCAGCAAGGAAGGACACTGGGCCAAGTCCTGCCCAAACCCAAGACCCCCACCTGGGCTCTGCCTGTCTTGTGGAGAAGAGGGCCACTGGAAGTCAGATTGTGAACTGGCCTCTAAAGGGGCACTCACATCTGCTCCAGAAGGGACTTCTCCTGAGTCCAGTTCAGAGCTAATGGACCTCATAGGGCTTCCTGCTAAAGATGGAAGATGCCTGGGCCCCTGGATGGTCCCAGCAACTTCTATCAACGATGGAGTCACGGGGAGTGATAGCAGGTAGGCTGATCTTGATTTTAATTGATGCTGGGGCCACTTATTCCACTCTCTCAAGTTTTCAGGCATATTTGTCCCTTCTTCTGTCTCTGTTATGGGGTAGATGGACTCCTTTCCAGACCATTGGCCACACCTCTCCTAAATGGTTATCTTTAGAAATCCCCTTTACCCAATTCTTCCTTATCTCACTCAGATGCCCCACACTCATTCTGGGCACAGATGTCCTGACCGGATTTCAGGCCTCACTTACCATGTCACTCTCTGAACCCCAATGGTATTGCTGTGACCCCACCTTTCTTGTCCTCCTTACTCCTACCCCTGAGCCACCACACATCCCCCCCACCCCCATTAATCCTGCATTGGTCAACCCTGTTGTTTGGGTTTTCTCCATTCCTTCTATAGCTAACCATCAACAACCATGTCAGTCCACTAAATGAACCCCAACACTTAAGCCCTGTAGACCTCAATATCCTCTTTCCTTAGAGGTACAGAGAAGCCTACAACCTACCACCAGTAGAATCCTCTAGGCAGGCTGCCTCAGGCCTACCCACTCCCTTACAATACCCCTATCCTTCCTGTTGGAAGCCAGACATGTCTTAGCAGTTAGTGTAAGACCTCCAGGCCATCAATCAGGACATTCTCCCCTTACACCTAGACCTTCTTGACCCTTATACTTTTCATTCCTTTATCTCTGCTTCTACTACCCACTGTGCTAGACCTTAAAGATAACTTTTTCCCCATCTTCTTAGCAAAAGACTCTCAAAATCTCTTTGCCTTCACATATACAGATCCCTCTACTAATACCTCTCAACAGTTAACATGGCCAGTTCTCCCCCAGGGCTTTCAGGATAGTCAGTCTGCAATTCTCCCACCAGGCTTAGCCATTGATTTCCAAACCTAAGACATAGCTCCAAGCACACCTTTACAGCATGTTAATGATCTCCTCCTCTGTAGCCCCACCCTGGAATGATTCAAACAAAACACTATCTAGCTTCTCAATCTACAAGGAGACAAAGATTACAGAGTCTCCTCCCAAAAGGCCCAACTTAGCCTAAGGTTACTTACTTAAGGGTTACCCTCACCCTGCAACATGAGGCCATCACTACAGACTTAAAGCTAAGCTCTTCTTATCCTCTATGGCTGTTCCTACCTTTAAACAAGAAATACTTTGTTTCTTAGGACTGGCAGAATATTTTTGGCTATGGGTCCCCAATTTTGGCATCATTGCCAAACCCTTGTATAGTCAGCCAAGAGCCTTCTAGCTGAGCCCAAAGGCCCCACCCTAAATATAAAGATCCCCTTTAAGACTTTAAAGAAAGGGACTGGTGTCCACTCCCACACTGTCTCTCCCAGACCTCTCCAAGGCCTTCATTCTGCACACTGATGAGAGACATGGCATAGCTCTAGGCCTACTTGGACAGAAATTGGGCCCACCCCTTTTGGTCATTGCTTACCTGTCTTAGCAGCTAGACTCAGTACTCAGGGGATGGCCACTGCGCTGTTAGCACAAGAAAGCCCAAAACTCACCTTCTGTCTGCCAATGGCCATCTATTCCCCATATACACCCTCTGACCTCATCTCTAACAAAGCTGTTCAGTTCTTAGCCCCTTCCATGCTGCCGGCAATGCACCTTACCCTCACGCAGGTTCCCCATATTAGCCTGAGCAGGAGTTCTACTCTAAACCCAGCTACCCTTCTTCCCCTCTCCATGCTGGACAACCCCTGTTCATGCACAGAGATATTAGATCTAAACTGGACCCCCTGGCTCCTTCCATAGTTCTCATTTGTGGCCTTTGCATACTTTAAGACCTCTCTTTTCTACAAAATCACATTCGAGTAATCACAAACAGGTGGATAGGTGAAATTTTACTTCTCCACTCCAACACCAGATACCAGCCTTTCCTGCAGATGTAAGGACAGCTCTAAGATTTTGACCTTCAAAGGAAGTGGTTTTAAGAAGATTTAGAGAACCACACCCCTCTGCACCCCAAGAGAAGAAAAGAAAGGAAAAGAAAAGAGAGAGGCTGGGAAGTTAGGACAATATATCCAATCACATATAGCCCGGTTGCAGCAACTGGTGTCAACTTTCTACCCTAGGGACAATTGGTATTTTCTGGTCTGTTTCTTTGCAGGAGCAGTTCTGTACTAAAAATAACCTAATAGCTGAGACTAGCTGACTTCACCTGATTTTACTAGCTAACCTCACCTGGTTCCACCATAACTGATGCCCTCTGGTTTCAGTTTCATACTTTGAAGACCTTTGAGGCTTTGTAAACCCCTTCCCTATAACTAATACTCCCATCTTGTCCTTTGGAGATGACACCGTTTTGGTCTCGGCCCATCTGCTCGCTGATGTGGTAATAAAATTGTACACCTTGATTCTTGTTCCACCGGGTTCCTCCAAGGATTCTACCTAACACCATGTGGCCTTTTTCCTTGTGGAATGGCCGAGGCTGCATCTGAGTAGCAGGCACCATATCAGTGGTCATGGGGCTCAGAGTTTGCGAAAGTTGTTACCATTACTTCTACGGAATGACCCTTTGCCTCTGATTCCATGAGAACAGAGGCCCTGGGGAGCTCAATTTTTATCCACTTTCCCTGTTTTATAAAACTTCCATTTTTAAAAGCCTGACAATAATCACAGGTGGTTTTATCATCAATTTGCTGTTTGAGCCTATGGACGGATACAGCCCTGTAACAATTCAGTAATTTACACTCTCAAAAGGAAAGAAACGACATGTAGCCACCAAATTAAAATCACTTTTTAACTTCAGTGACACTGCTCCAAAAGAATTTGATATAAACAGGTATTTCTCAGAAAATGAATCTCCACAGAACCTTTGATAAATGCAGTTAGGAATGTCGAAGATCAAACTAGCAAATGTTAAAGATGTATGTATTAAAAAATACCTGAGCACAAATACCTAAAAACATATTTTGTATAGAGCATAAGTTTTAGCTACAAAATAAATGTTGTGAAAAGGTTATGTGACCGAATTTTAATTTGCCAAAAAATATGATGCTTCCAAAATTTTATTTTATGTGTGCTACAGTCATATAATGTAGTTAAGTGGATCTATTATCTATATGTGTAAAACGAAGTGTTCTATTCATATAGAGGAATTGCAATAGCGGCTCTAGGGAATCCATAACTTGACTGGCGTTCTTTAACTCTGAACATATGTGTCTTCACATTTATCATCTTAGGTATTGTCAGACTCTGAGATGAGATCAAATGCACAAATGTTTTTGTTCTTCATTTCATAAACAAATTTTATGGTTGTTCTAAGTTATTATTTTTTTTTTTTTGTAAATGTCACCAGGAAAGTAGAGGCGATTAATTAGTACTACCCTGTTTTTCCACTTGAAATGTCATTTGACTTGAACCAAATTGAAAAAACAAAAACAAACAAAAAAACAGCATAAGATCCACATGTGCTATAGCTGTCTATATTATGGCTTCAGAATTGAAAGTTTCATCAGGCTGATTCAAGTTGGCCAATTCACCTGAGACCTGGGAACCAGAAAATGTTAGTGTTTGCCTTGAGGAGTTGTAACAAACTGGACCCAATAAATCTTTTGGTCTTACTCTAGCCTAGTCTCTCAATCTCAGCATTATTGGCTTTTGAGCTGGATGATCTCTTGTTTCAGGAGCTGTCTTGTCTGGTGCATTGTAGTCAGTAGCATCCCTGACCTCCAACCATTAGACATCTGTAGAACCCTCCCCTACCTGTTACACATCAATGAAAACAATGCAAAAGAAAGTCTCTAGCCATTACCAAATATCTCTGGGAGAAAGGGGATTGTCCTGTTTCAAAACCACTGATCGAATTTGTTGTGCCCTTATGCAATTGCTTTTTAAATAAATGATTAGTTCTTCTAAAGCCTGTCAGCCTGAGACCTCTCACTACTAGCTAAAATTTCTCCCCCCCCCCCATATATACACACACACTGGGAGTGTTGATAAAGCCAACAACACAATGAGTTGCTGTACATACCTTTCCGTGGTGACTCTTTCCTGTCCATGGTGGTGATCTTTGCGGGAAATACACTTCACCACAGAAAACCTGGAAGTCTACGGCTTTCTCTTTCACAGACCTTGGCTTTATAAACCTTTCACATCTTCATGAATATATTTAATCAGGGATCCTCTTCCCTTTTCCTGGTCATCTATTTTCGTCAATGAGATTACCCCCATAATTTCAAACATCAAATGGTATTTTATTTCTTATTCATATTCAGGAAGGCACACTGGCCAGAAATGAAGGATTTTGATTAATTAGACCAAAAGGAAATGAGAGAGATGATGAAGGTAAAATCTGTAGACTAGCTGGGGTTAGAGGATTTGTAAAACCGTAGAAGTCGTGTACTTTAAATTTTACCTTTATTTCTCTGCAGTTTCTTGAATTTGTAGCATGATAGTTCACTGAGAAGGTAGTCTCATCTATTATCACATAAAATATTCAAGATTTCTAAGGTAAATTAAACCTTAAAAATTATGTACTAAATACTGGAAGATAAAGAATAAGGTTTGAGAAAGTGGGATTTTCAGTTTCCAATGATATTTTGATTAAATTTCTCTCAGTTTTTTCTTGCTTTTCTACATTCTGTTTTGTTCTTTTAAAGATGGCATATCAAGCCAGGTATAGTGGTGCATACTTATAATCTTACTAGTTGGGAGGCTGAGACAGGAGAATTGCAGGTTCAAGGAAAGCCGGACAGCCTCAGCAATTTAGTGAGGCTCTCAGCAATCTAGTGAGACCTTGTTTCCAAATAAGAAATAAAAATTGATCTAGGGGTATAACTTGGAGATAGAATGCCTCTGGGTTCAATATCCAGTAACACACACACACACACACACACACACACACACACACACACACATCTATATGATATTTTGTATTGGTGTATGCATTTTTATCTGTTTGTTGCCTTTGATTTTAGCATATACATAAAGTTATGTTTTCCCCAGTTTATAGATGAAGAAATGGTTTTGAGAGACTCAATATAAAGGATGTAGAAGCAATTCTTTTATAGTAAAGTTAGACACAGGAAGGATTATTGCTTCAAGAGAATTAGAAGGGATGCAAAAAAGGTAGAAAAATAAATCTTTAACACACAGTAATGTGTACCCATGTATAAGATGAACAAGATATCACCCCTGACCATAGAGAATTTATTTCGGGGGAGTAGCATCGTCATTTTTGAGGGCAAATGTGTACACATTCACACAGGTCCTGGTATGTGATGTAATAAACCCAAACTCTGCCCAATTATTTCTACTCTCCTTCAGGATAGAGGTGGATAAGCTGTTATTAACTTATGATCAGTCTACCATCTGTGACCCCAATCACTCTGGGGCAAAGTGACAAATATTCATCTTTCATGAGCTCAAAAGTTCCATTCACCTTTTAGAGATTTCCTAAATGAAATGGTGATAATGAATAAGAATGAGGTTGTTGATGACGTTTCCTTAATTTTTAAGCCCATGAATCTAAAGTAGCAAGTGACCTTTATTTTCAATTTTACTGTTTCTAAGGGTAGACTGATGGATGAGGTCATTTTAAAAATAACCTCTTCCTGTGAAATTTGCTTTTTCTGTAGTTGTTAGTGTCATATATGTGCTTTGGCCATTATCTGACTAAACATCCTTATGGAACTTGGAAATCTTATCTTCCTAGTTGCTGCAGCTCAAGCAACACTAGAATCTGAATCTCAGACATCATGTGTGATGATCTGTAGGCTCCAGCAATCTAAGACCTGGGTCTGGATTCCCTACACTAATGGAAGTAAAGGCATTTCTCCTCTGGACAGTGAAAGTCTAAATTATTAGGAAAACAGCTGTGTGGTAAAGAAATTAATGCTACCCTGCATTCCCCTTCTCTCCCAGGAACTCAAGAGTAAGAAAATCAGCCATAAGAACTGACATTGACAACTTAATCTTAAAATTTAAAGATGTTGCAACTTTTGTAGATAGCCTGGATAAGAATAATCTAGGAAAGCCTGAGTTGTGTTTATTCGGTGGAGACCAATTGATTTATTTGACTGCAAGAGGTAGGTGTGTCTCTGAGAGATTTATTGTGTGCTTCCTTGCCGCTCCACAGCCCCACATTTCCTGTGATTGGGATATTGCAATATTTAAGTAATGCAAAAGGCATATTTTATACAATAAGTCATGATTTTCCTGTTTTTTTTTTAAAATCACGTCATCACTTTCATCTTACTATTTGTATATCCTTTTTTGTAGCTCTTTTTGTTTTTCAAAATGTGCCCTTAAATTAGATATCAGTAAAGAAGTTCACCAAATATGTATTTGTCTCCTTTCGTTTAGAAAACTCTATTGGCTTGCCACCTTTGGTCTGATGGCTTGGGAATTAACCGGAGAGCTGGTGACTGATTCCTGTCAAGTAGCTGAATAAATATCTCAAATGATGTTAAAGTTCTCATGCTACCATTAGTACATGAAACTAACAAACAAATCTCCTATCTTTTACTAAAGGGCTCAAATTTCTAACATTGCAGATCATCAAATTGGTCTTCATTTCTAGGAGGGAGCAGAGCTTGTATTTTATTTATATTTCTCTATTTTTAAGTTTGGAGTATTTTTAAAATTTTTTCTTCTGTCATGTATAACACAAGGTATATTTATAAGGCATCCTATAACTTGGAACGTGTTGACTGTAAGATATAGTGGGGGATATTACAAGGCAAAAGAAATGAAGAATTTAAAAGTGTTCAGAATATATGTATTACAAGGATATTTTACTTTATATTAGTAGTGGATTTGCCTCTAATAAGGTAAGATTGGCAAAGATTAAGGGTATATTGTTTATAGATTTAAAAATTCCCAATAGTTACCTTCCAAAACCTGATGATATAGAATATATGTCACATTTTGGGGGTAGGTACTATTATCTTTATTTAGGCAATTCACCAAGGTAACACAGTAGATCATAGCCAGGATGTGGACTAATGCTCCAAGGTCTGTGCTGTCAACTACAAGGTTGTACTATTTTTCAACTCTAAGAGGTATACGTTATATCCATTTCCCAAAAGAACAATGAGGCTAAATGTATGTCACTTTTAATATGACAGATCAGAAAGGTGAAGGGTGCATTGGAGAAAGGACCAGTGGTGTTTTCTTTAAATGTACTGTTTTCAGGATAGGCAAAAATAGTTGTTTAATTATATACTACTATGTAGATTAACTAAATTATTGTTTTAGATTAAATTCATATGTGCTCATGTTTAATGATTTTTCTTTTGACCAGGGCTTGGGAGGTCATCAGTTTCTTCAAGTGACCCCAGGACTCCAGGACTCAGTTCTTAACCCGTTGTCAGAGCCTTGAGGAGCCTTGAGAGGATTTGCTTCTTAAATGAGAAAGCCAGAGCTGGGCATGGTGGTGCACACTTGTAATCCCAGCATTTGGGAGGCTGAGACCTGAGGATCCAGGTTTAAAGCCAGCCTCAGCTGCTTAGTGAGGCCCTCTGCAACTTAGTGAGACCCTGATTCAAAATAAAGAAAATAGGGCTGAGGGTGTAGCTTGGAGATAGAATGCCCCTGGGTTCTGCCCCCAGTACTGAAAAAAAAAAAAAAAAAAAAAAAAAAAAAAAAAAAAAAAAAAAAAAAAAAAAAAAAAAAAAAAAAAAAAAAAAAAAAAAGAGAGAGAGAGAAAGCCACAAAGGAAGCATTTGGAAAAATTTTCCTGTAATACCTGTTTTTGCCCTCTTTTCTTTATTTGCTGCTATGTTATTCATATCATCTGATCTGGCTTTATGAATTCTGTTAGATTATCCTATGAGCTTCCTGTCACAGGCTTGTTCTAAACCATCTATATCTTTGTATAAATTTTAATACCTGATATAAAACCCATGCCAGATCTAAGGATGTGTCCAGAGATGTCATAGAGTCACTCTTTGAAGTTAACTTTTTTTTTTTTTTAGGTAAGACAATCAAATATTTATCTGTGTGCTAATGAAAAGTGAGGTAGAAGTTTTCTTTGGAAAGGATTCTTTGTACTTCAGTATTATATGCGTGTGTTCATGTGCCTGACATGTCTAATGGGAAGTGGATCTGAACCATGCTCTTCCAGGGATAGTCAGTCCATCCTATGATCGATCTATCTATCTATCTATCTATCTATCTATCTATCTATCTATCTATCTATCATCTTATCTATCTTATTTTTGTTTCCATATATATCTATGTATCTAAACATCCATCCATCCATCCATCCATCCATCCATCCATCCATCCATCCATCCATCCTTGTTATCTCACTGAAAATGCTACTCTGAACCATGCCTACTTCTAGGGATGACTTTAAGTTTTATAATTTAAAATTGTAATTAGCTGGGAATGGTGGCACACACTTGCAATCCTAGTACTTGGGAGGCTGAGACTGGAGGATCACAGGTTCAAGGACAGTCTCAGCAAGTAGTGAGAAAGGTCTCATCAACCTAGTGAGACCCTGTTTCCAAATGAAAATAAAATAGGGCTGGAGGTGTAGCTCAGAGGTAGAATTTTTTTTTATTCAATCCCCAGTGCTACAAAAATAAATAAATACATACATACATACATACATACATACATAAGTAAATAAATTGTAATTAGCACAGGTATCACCAAACAGAACAGAAAGCTATAGCAATAGATCAGGACCTCTAAGGCCCCCCAGAACCAATAGGTAGTAATTTTTAATTGGAGAGAATGGAGGGGGTCCCTGAAGAGGAGCTGGGGAATCTGGAGAACTCAGCTTTTGGGAGGTCAGGGGGAAAATCTGTACAGATAAGTATTTTGATATTGTAACAACTCACAGGGCCATATATGTGCTGGCATACTATTACCCCTGTCTTCCTCCATGGCTAATCTTCTTTAGATTGAGTAGGGTGAGTCCTTCAGAGGAAACACTATCCTCCAGTTCCAGCCTTTCCTTCATCCTCTAATATATTTTCCTATTAGAATTTGTCTAAAATAACTATGACTATCCACTTATCTTTTTTTCTTACTTACGCATTAAATGCAACATCTTACTAGTATAATATGTACTTTCATATTCAGGGATTAAAGTGCTGATTGTTTAGCGAAGTTTTTTTTTTATCATTTATGGTTGATACAGAGGAAAATGAATGTATAAATAAGAATTCCTTCATGGAAAGCTCAACTGACCAAGAGCAATTAAAATATGTAATCATAGCATTTTAAATGACAGGAGGAAAGTAAAGCTTGATGAGGAAGACTTCTGAGATAAAGAAGATCACAGAATCTTTGCTCTGAAATTAAGCTTAAAAAAAAACTGACAAAAATACACCTATGGTCAAAGGTGGAAGGATGTATGGTCATGTTAATTTTTTCATGGTACATAGCTTAGCTGAATCAATTTATATAGTCAAGCTGATTGTGGTGTGTGTGTGTGTGTGTGTGTGTGTGTTACTGGAGATTGAACTCAGGGGCATTCTGCCTCTGAGCTATACCCCAGCCCTTTTTATTTTTCATTCAGAAACAGGGTTTTGCTAAGTTTCTGAAGGTCTCACTAAGTTGCTGAGGTTGGCCTTAAACTTGTGATCCTCCTGTCCTAGCCTTCCAAGTACTAGAATTACAGACATTCTTCACTACACCTGGCTTCAAGCTGATTCTTTAGGAAAGATTTCAATGGATGATGAAAAATTATGATGAGATAAGCATTAGAAAAAAATGATTTGAATCTATCTTCTAACTTGTAATAAGGAAAAATAAAAGATACTAAAATAAATAAAAGATACTAAAGATGCTAAAATAAATAAAAATAAAAGATATAAATTTAACAAAAGACAAAATAAAGGAAATGCAAGTGGCAAAAGAAATATAAAATTCAGGGTTACAATGAGGGCAAACTTATAAGAAGTTTACTTATTGAAAGGGGAAAAAAAGGACTCATTTTCTCTAAAAATGGCAAGACCCAAATTAAATGCTTGCGTGCAATGGATATATCTTGTGGGGGAGATTTCTTTCCTTACCCACCCTAGATTCATGGCTAAGGCCCCTATGATAAAGGACAAATTAACAAGAGGAAAACAACTTTAATATAAATAAGATTATATTGTTTACTATAATTTTTACATGACATGGCAGCCTTCAGAAATGACTGAAAGGAACAGGGAAACTCATGCATCTTTATGCTGAGGGGTGATGAGATATGAACAGTTGTACAGAAGTGTTTGGGGATGAAAGAGAGACTGCTCTAATGGTAATATATGATGGACTTCACAAACAAGGCTTGTTTGTTCATATTTTTCTTGGTGCCTCTGTGCCTTCTGAGGCAAGAGTTCTTTCCCTCTGGGTGTGAGGAGCACATCTTTGGAATGCAGGTCTTATGACCCATTTCAAGGAAAGTCAGAGAATTCTTTCATGACCTGCTTCAGGGGAGAAGGGTGGGAGAAGTCAGAGAGACTGTCGTGTTTTGGGGATTTTTTTCTAAAGCCAAGGTGCCATATTTTGGGATAGTGTGTCCTGATCCCCATCAACATAAACAGTGGTTTTCAAAGAACAAGTAGGAAGGGAGTGGTTTAATCTGCTTGGAGACCTTTGCCAACGTCCAAAGACATTATTGATTATAATTAGAGGTGCCACTGTCATCTGTTAGAGGCCAGATGAGCCGCTCCACACACCATGAGACACGGTGTAGTCCTCAAAACAGAGCAGTACATCTTCCAAATGTGAGTGGGGCTGCTGCTGAGAAACACTGATCTAAACTGAAGTGCCTAAGAAATGTGTAAAGATCCCACACTAGGCAAATTATATAAAATGGCTGGAATAATACACGTGATCACAGGGAAATGTGTTAGAGCTCAGTGCTTTCTGATATTGTATGCAATCAACCGTGGAGATAAGGCTGTCAATAATCCTTTTCCATTCAGTCATGGGACACAAAATAAAAGGATATATAGTATATACTTATTTGTATATGTAATACTTAAATATGTATATACATATATACATATGTATGTATATATTTAAAAAGGAACAAAAATGTGCCAGTTTTCTAAAATCCAGAATGCATGGCAACAAGAATAGCTATGTAGTTTGGTTCATTTTGTTTTCTCTTAATGATCACCAATGACGATTTATTTTGTGAATCTAACTAACTCCCTGCATCCTCATGTGTTAACTTGTGGCATTTGGCCCTGAATCCTCCCTTTGGCTAACTTCTTCAATGTCACAGTTTTACCTGTTATTCCATGAGAACGATCCCACCTTCCTTATCTCTCTCTGTCTTCTCTTCTGAGCTGCCATTTCTGTATGTCTTCATCCAAGATAATGCTGAGTTATTAAAGAAAATCCACAATAATTTGTCTCTTCTCTCCAATTAACAGCTACCCGGTTATCTACACTTAACATCACAGAGTTGTGTTCATTCCCTTTTCTGTTTTCTCCCTGGCATCACGCTCAGCCAGCTGGTATGCTGCAATTATTCTGCCTCTGTACCTTCCATAGAATTCTCTTTCTTCCCCTCTCCAGGTTATTTTGACCTGGGCATTCATAACTGACTCTCCTCCATTTGCTCCTGCCTGTGTCCAATTCAATTTCAATCTGTTTACTCACCAAGAAGACTAGTCATCCTGAAGGACATTTCTGAATAATCCCTCATTTGTCTAAATCACAGTACTGGGGAGTCAGAGGAACCGTGGGGTAAACCCAACCAAGTATCACATTTTACAGATGAAGAAGTAGAGGTAAGCATATTTAGTTACTGAACAAATTGGTGCTGGAACTCCAGGCCACTTGCTTCCCATACAGTTAATATTTTTTTCTAATCTTCATATGGCCACTGAGTCCCTTATGCAGCTGATGGAAATTCTTGGTGAGGAGATAAAGATGTGATCTTGAAGGCACGCTTATTACTTAAAGGGAAAAAAATGCCAAGGTAATTGGATTCCCAAAGGGAAAGGAGAGACAGATGAAATGTTTAAAACAATTTGGGTTCTGTAGGAACCATTGCCACTGTTAAAGAGAATTTGAGTGCGATTCTAAATCACATTATAAAAACAATACGTTTATTAGAGCATTTAATGAGTTATGTAGATAAGGGATGAGAAGCTATTAAATTTTTTTTTCCCTTTCCAAATTGGTCTTTGATTTATCTACCGTTTTGGTCTCTAAGAATTCTTTTACTAATATGAGTCTTGCGTATGTCATGAAAATCTTCATTTAACTTTTTCGCTTGTCACTTCTACATCATTAGTAGAATGAAAGTCACAGAATTCTTGCAGATTTAAAAAAAAGATAAAAGGTTATCTGTCGACCACTTGAGAGAAGCAGTGTTATTATTATCGTTACAGGTGATGTGGCATTTGAATGTTCTCTCTTCTGCAGGCCATTTTGTACTCACATCTTAAAAGTTAACGTAAGAGATGAGAAATAGGGTGTTTCTTTCTGAAAAGGGCATTGGTTTCATAGAGAAAGAAAGAGAAGGAATAGAAGCTACAGTTTTTGGTAATAACTGCAGAATAAGAAAGACTCGACTTTCAGCTGTATTTGAAAACAGATAATGCCTGTTAATATGAAGCTCAGATAATCCTGAGCTTCATATACAGGGAATAATTTTGTATAGTGAAATAATAATTTAATAGCGAGAATGTTTTTATTGTTGGCTTATAGGAAACTTTCACATTAAGGTCACATCAAATATATAGGAATGTATCTTTTATCATTTAAGAATATTTTGGAAGCTAAGCATGTGAAGTCACTATCTTGAAATCTTTACATAGATGAATGTTAACAATGAATAATTATTCCTACTATTCAATCTAAACAGAATTTTAATTCCAAATGTCAGGAGAGAAGGATATTTTTTCCTTTTTAAAGTAATTTTAAAAGGTTGTTGGTAGGATTGTGAATTAGTTCAGCCACTATGGAGATCAGTGTGAAGATTCTCAGAAAACTGGGAATAGATCCAGCTATATATATGATCCAGCTATACCACTCCTGGGTATATTTCCAAAGGGACCCAAATCAGAGAACTAAAGTAATATATGCATACCCATGTTCATAGCAGCACAATTTGCGATAGCCAAATTATGGAACCAACTTAGGTGTCCATCAACATATGAATAGATTACAAAATTATGGGATATACACACAATGGAATTCTACTCCGTAATAAGGAAGAATAAATTTATGTCATTGCAAGAAAATGGAAGGACCTGGAGAACATTATGTTGCATGTGATTAGCCAGTCACAGAAAGTGAAGGGTCATGTGGTTTCTCTAATATGAAGAAGCTAGGGAGTAATTGGGATACCAGAGGGACTCCAGATAATGGAGGAGAAACTTCAGTGGAGCCAGGGAGGTGGTCTAAGGGAAGGGAGAAGGGAAGAGTGAGGCTCATTGAAGGAATTACTACCATTGACTACGTGTACGTATGTGAAAATACCAATGTCAATCTCAGGACTCTGTATTGGGGAAGGGGGGAAATAGCAGGGTGGGGGGGGCACCAAGTGCTATGTGCATGTATGTCACTGTTGACATGATTTACATTATGATAAACTATAATACACCAATAAAAGCATATTAAAAAATTAAAGGTATTTATAGAGCTTGTTTGTTTAGCTCTGTGTTAGCTTTCTGCCACTATAACAAAATCTGAGATAATCAGCTTAAAAAGAGAAAAAGTTCTTTTGGTTCAGGGTCTTGGAGGTTAGATCCCAAGGTTGATTGGTTCTGTTGCTTTGGATCTGTGGCAGCTCATCATGGCAGGAGCGCATGGTTGAACAAGCTACTCCCTTCATAAACAGAAGCGAAAAAGAAGAAGAGGAGGGGCCAGGCCCACCGTTCTCTCCCGGGCAAACACCAAGGACCTGAAGACCTCTCATTAAGCCCCACCTCTTAAGATTTCACCACCTCTCAGTGTTGCCCTCCCCCCCTCCTCCGGGAGGGGGCCTAAGTTCTCCGACTCATAGCTATAGCTCTTGGGTAGACAGTCAAGATCCAAACTATAGCAGTCTGTATCTTATTTTTGTTCAGAACCTTTACATGTTTGTTTACATGTTAGCAAATTAGACAGTTAAAAAAGAGTCAAATTGTTTCTTAGGCTTTGCAAGCCTTAAGTAGTTGTTAGTGAAATGATTAATAATTTCTGTTTTTCAAATTCTTTAATAAATCAATGGTGATTAAACAGTGAATTTTTTTAGTACTTTGATTACAGTCCTATAACGTGTATGCTGATGTGGTGATTTTATCACTGTCACTTGAGTATTTAGCCTTAAAAAGTATGAAAGTATGCAAATCACTTTTCTCCTGTGTGTGTGTGTGTGTGTGTGCGTGTGTGCTTGTGTGTGTGTGTGTGTGTGTGTGTGTGTGTGTGTGTGTGTGTGTGTGTGTTGGGGGGCAACATATACATAGGTGCCTATCTTCTGAATTACTCAATAATTGTAACAATTTCACTGCCTATCATAAATTTACCACATGCAAAATATACTTCAGTTCCTCGTCGGGGGTTTAAAATTTGTAGATATATCTCTAAAAATAATAGGCAGTATTTACATTATACTGGGTATTTCTAGCAATATGACTCAAAACAAACATTCCATAAAAATGCTACTATTGGAGCTTTAAGTTACCCTGCAGCAAGGCTGAGGATGGGAAAGTGGAAATAAGGCAGCTTTTGATGAACTAAAAAATTTTTATAAAAAAATATAAAAAATAGTAAGGTCTAGATAGCATCTTATCACTTGAGGCCCATTTCTACTGATAATCATTTCTTCAAAGGTTAAATTAAAATGCACACCTACAGAATATTTGTATGTTTAAAAAAATTCATTAAAAGTGGAGTCTACCTTTCTCTTGGACCAATTCCTTAATGAATATATTTGCATTTAATAATAGCATCCCACCTTTAGAGCTTTTCTGCTCATTTTCTCTGCCTTTATCCTAAGCAGCCAGATTTCCAAGGTTAAGACCAAAGGCTTTGCGAAAATGTCATGGGTTTGCCCTTGTTAAAAAAAGAAAGAAAGAAAGGAAACTCAAAGGTCTTTTTTTTTTTTGTAGTTTGTTTCAATGTCATTTCAAGCATAAGAATTTTAATCATACCAAACATAAAACAAAATGTATGTTATTTTGGAATATTGTAAAAAAAACTTTATTATGTATATACTTTCTTTCAAGAGACACGTTTTAGCATGGTTTATAAGGATGACGTTAAACTGTTTTTTTTTTTTTTTCATTGTAACCCCACATGACAAGTTTATATCTTAAGCCTTATCTTTTCAGAAAGGGTTATGTGAGAATAAACTCCAAGACTTTGCATGAAGGAATATGCTTATTCTTCATACCAAATTGAATGCCACTGTTTATTAAGAAGTTATATAGACCTATGTAAAAATCACTGTACAAAGAAACAGAGTTTTGAATTACATTATTGGCTCCATTTACTGGAGCTATACCTTCGTGATTATGACAAAACACTTACTTAATACCAATTTGAGTGAATATGAGATGCCATGGTTTGTGAACATTCCTGATCCTTCCCCATTCTTTCTGTACAAGCCAGCAATAGCTAGCAACTGTTAAGACGCCATGAAATGAGGGAGGCCACTACCCATTGCAACAATGTCCACTCTGCCCAGGATGGATTTGATGATACATATTCTGAACAATGTTTAGAATATGCTTCAAGTCTTCAGACCTCAAATGGGGTTGTCCCACAAAACTCTTACTCATGACCTTCTCTGTGCTCTAGGTTTCTACATAGTGTAGAGTCTAGGTTTCCAGAGCAACAAACCCAAGAAAATTAGGAAGAAAAAACAGACAGCTTTTATGATAGAACCTGGGAAGTCACCTAGCATCACTTCTGTCATGGCCACCAGCATGCCCAGAGTTCAGGAACAGAATACAGCCCACCCCTGACCAGGAGTGGGATCAGCATCACATTGTAAGAAAATGTGAAATGGAAGATTCTGTTCTGTCCATCTTGGACATCATAATTTGCTATAATCATTGTGCTCCAGTGCTCTGATATTTATTCCATAAATTCTTCAACAAAGGACCTTTAGTATCTACCATCTAATTAACATTTTTCCTCAATCAGAAGCACATTTCTTAATATTCTACTTTAGGAGCTGCTGGTCAATGAGATTCCTCTTTTGACTGCCCCACTGAGCTATTTATAAAACCATTTCTTGTAACCTTGGATATAAGTCATGCAAAGGAAAGAATATCAAATAATTATTTTATCTTTCCAGAATCTGGATCAAGGTCAGCAAACTTTCTTAACCAGCCAGATAGTAAACATTTTGGGTTTTGTTAAGCAAGGTGTAATCAGGAATATTAAGAATGTATTTACATATAGTTACTTAAAATTTAGCTGTTTAAAAATGTAAATACTATTCTTATTTCATGGGCTATAAAAACAACTGCTAGGTTGACTTTCGTTTACAAAAGTTTTATAACCTTTGGCCTAGAACATTAGTGGTACAAATCAAAGTTTTTAAAGCCTATGAATCACTTTTCATGTGGTTTTATGGATGTGTATAGAGGTTGGAAATCTGACTGTACAATCTATAATGGGAAATGCAATATTCAGCTTACTGCTTTTCTTTTTTCTTTTTTTTTTTTTTTTTTTGCGGTACAGGGGGTTGAACCCAGGGGTATTCTACCGCCAAGTTACACTCCCAGCCCTATTTTTAATTCTTTATTTTAAAATAGGGTCTCACTATGTTGTGGAGGGTCTCACTAAGTAGCTGAGACTGGCTGCAAACCTGCGATCCTTCTGTTTCAGCTTCCCAAGTACTGGGAATATGAGTGTGCGCCACCATGCCTGGCTAATGCTTTTCATTTTAATTGAAAAGATGTAACATGGTTTGATGAGCTTTTCATAAAAATCTTCCATTCTACTTAACTTATAAAACAAATGTGGAAGTGAATCTGTAGATACGCAAAACAGATGGAAAAAAATCTATCTTTTTTTAAGTTCAACCCCTGTACCCTTTGAGTGGATGCAAGTTAGGTACAAAGGCAATATTATTCATTCTTTGTATTTCAAAATGTTACCATTGTTTTTCTCTGCAATTTAAACTTGTGTCTTTCTATCCTCATATATCTGCTTTTATTCCCTTCTTCATTCCCTTTATAACCGTTCTAATAAGTTCATGTGATACTATAAGCTGTGTATTCTTGCTATGATTGTACATATTTTTAACTTACCTTGAAGGTATTGTCTCAGTCATTTTCATCTGACCTTTGTCTCTGGCTCCTTTCATTCTATATGGAAGATGCATTTGTGGTGCTGTGTGTACATTTAGCTTGCTGTTTCTAACACCCATATAATTCTCCATTGGATATCCATATTTACCTATCCAGTCTTCCAGATTGCACCTACTCCCAATCCCAATTTGAACAACACTGTGATAAATATTTTTGCATGTGTCTTTATGTGAACAAGTGATACAAAATTCTCTTAAGAGAATTGAGACTGTGGGCTCAATGACTGTTGTGATCAAATCAATGCATTACAGACTCCCTTGAACTACATAATTTCTGTGATACATTATAGTGATAACTTGCTATTATAGTGATAACTTGCTAAAAAAAATTGAAAAGGAACAATGCAGAGAAGATTCAATTAAGAGTATAATTTCAGTTTCTATTCTATGGGAAATAAACTTATTTGCTTCCAAAGATTTGAGTGAGGTGATAATCACCAACTTGAAAATGAGTATAATGGTACATCTTTTAATAGTTTTTCTGGAGATTGTAATATATACTCAAAACATTCCCCAGGTGAGTTGGCATTAATAATATTCTATTCCACATAAACTATAAAAGTTTAGTAACCATATAAGGCCATCCTTATGCTATTTTTTGCTATAAGTTATACATGTATATATGTTATACAACTCATAAAACATTGCTGCAGTTTTGCTTTGAAAAGTATGTATTGTATAGAACCTAAAAGAAAAGATAATCTTATATATTTAGTACCATTTCTGGTGTTTTCCTTTCCTTCTTAAAGATCCAATATTACCTCTGGTATCATTTCCCATTACATTAAAAAATTTTTCCTATAGAATGTCTTACATTATGGGTTTACTTACAACAAATGCTCTAATTTAAAAAAAAATCCAAAATGACTTTATTTTCAAGAAAGAGTTTTTTAGATATAAAAATTTTATACTTTTATTTGTAAATTTTTTAAAATAAAAATTCACATTTTTATTTTCTCAACACTTTGAATATGATATTCCAATGTCTCCTGGTATCCATAACTTTAGATGGGAAGTCAGCTGCTCTCCTATATGTATTTTTTCTTCTTGCTGTTTCCATAACTTTTTCTGTTTTGTTTGACAATTAATTTTATTTATTTACTTATTGCAGTACCTGGAATTAAATCCAGGGGATGCTAACTCTGATTTATACTCACAGCCCTATTTTAGTTTTTGTGTTCAAACAGAGTCTCACTGAGTTAATGAGGGTCTTGCTAAGTAGCTGAGGCTAGCCTCAAACCTGTGATCCTCCTGTCTCAGCTTCCCAAGTACTGGGATTACAAGTATGTGCCACACTGCCTAGCTGATTATCATGCTCCTTGACATGCTTTTTAAAATGTATATTGCTTGAACTTTATTGAGATTATTATATCTGTACATTTATTATTTTCACCAATTCGGTAGCTTTTTATTACTTAGCTGAATATTTTGCCCCATATTCCCCTCTTGTAAATTGAACTGGTTGTTATTGTCCTGAAAATACCTGAGGCTTTTTTGGAGTGCGTGGCGGGATCCCCGAACAGGTGTCATCATAGCCCTGTCAATGAGAAGTTGGGTAACTTGCCAAAAGGTCACGGAGAGAATGGGTGGCCAAGGCGGAAAGAACAGAAGCCAGCCCCTCCCAGACGTTAGGTAGAGTCCCAACCCCAGTGTACACTGACTAGCAACGAGTTACAGAAGGAAAAAAAAACTGTACTTGCCAAGAAGTAGAAGAGGGGAGATTCGAAACCCAAGAGGAGTGGGTTATGCTGTAACAAGAGTAAAGCGGCCTTGCTCAATGTTCTTTATCCCACCGAAGATGCTTTTGACAAGTTACCCTACGGGAGAAATGATAGTAAAAGAAGTGAAGCGACATGAAATTGAAGGAAAAGAAAATGATCTGCCTTCCTATCAGGGTTGGGATACACATTTAAAGGAGAGGTAGCAGAGAAGCAAACCTTCTATTCAATTGAAAAATTATTTCGAGCCGGCGTGGTGGTGCACGCTTGTAATCCCAGTACTCGGAAGGCTGAGACAGGAGGATTCGGGTTCGCAGCCAGCCTCAGTTATTTAGGCTCTCCACAACTAAGTGAGAGAGCCTATTTCAAAATAAAGAATAAAAAATAGGACTGGGGGTGTAGCTCAGAGACAGAATGCCCCTGAGTTCAATCCCTAGTACAGCAAAAAAAAAAAAATAAAAAAAAATCCCCCCCCTTTTGAGAGGGGCAGTGAACCCTCAAATGATACAGCCATG